>CATIWQ010170844.1:0-34414 GCA_949673415.1 Euphorbia schlechtendalii | reverse complement strand
GCTCTCACATAGCCATATTTAGCAAGTTACCATTCCAAAAATGTTGGCTCACTAAACAGCGTTATATCATAGATCCAGTGATTATACACGATATTGTTAACCCCGAAACTACTCTTAAAATTAACTCCAACGCATATAACTTGATTAATATAAGAGACTCAACACAAAATACACATTATGACACATAGACGTATCATAAACTTCGAAATAGAAAGTATAAGTAGAAAGCAAAGAAAAGTTGTAAGGTATGAAAGTGAAAGCTAAAGTTGATCAAACCATATCCACTCTTTAATGGGAGTCATCAATTCCCGCAATTCCTGCGTCTACTTTGAATTCAGTCTCGGCCCATACAGAACCTCCGCTAGGATGCTATTCTTTGTGAATATTGAACACATGAATGTTGAAGAATGAAAACTTTTATTGATAAGTGCTTTGCAATTACACTCATATAACCAACGCTCGAATACGTAGAGAAATCTAGTGATCGAATAAGGATTCGAATCACTTATACATTTTCTCGCTAACGCTTATGAACGTATCGAAATCTAGACATTTTTACTCTCTATCTATGCATACACATGCACTATAACACACACATAATCACTCACAATCCATGCCTACGAAATTGGTGAGTTTGGAGCCCTATTTATAGAGTATGAAGGGTTGCGTCTATCCAAACGAAGGGTTGTGTCCATTGGTGAAAGATTGCATCTCTTCATCATGGTTAGTTGAGAAGCTTTGATTTAATCCACAATGGATAGACACATTTTCATGATTGTTTGACTCCTGATAGGCGTCTGTTCGTTTGTAGTTGGTGGCGGTTGATCATGCTTATTTGGTGGTTGTTAGTTAAGAAGATAATACCAGAAAACTGTCTAAGTCATGACCGTGATACACATGTCATGACCGTGAATCTTTGATTGGCAAACTTCTATTTCTGAAGTAAACAAGTCACGAGCGTGAATGATTGTCGCGACCGTGAATTGAGTTTTACTCGGAAATCTTCTTGTAACTTCATCGATCTTTGACAGCTTTGATCCTAAGCCAAATCTTCAAGTTCCACGTATCTTTTCGCACCTTTTTCACTCGTTTTTCATAGGATTCCACTTTTGATCATTTTACTCCTAAGATTTATCTAGTATCTACATTTGTATCAAATACAACTACATACCACGTGAAATCTTTTATATGAAGTATAAAAATGACTTAAATTATAGTGTTTAATGTGTAAAATTATAATGATAATAAGTGTAATTATACACTTATCAGTGTATCCCTTCATTGAGAGATCACCTTCTCCATATACCAAAAGCATATCCTTAGTCCTACATAAGTACTTTAGGATAGTTTTAATGGCCATCCAGTGCTTCTCACCCTGGTCAGATTGAAATCTGCTCGTGACACTCAACGCATGTGAGATGTTAGGCCGAGTGCATACCATAGCATACATGATGGATCCTATCACTGAGGCATAGGGTAATCCATTCATGCGCAGTCTCTCCACTTGTGTTCTTGGACACTCAAATTTATAAAGGTTAATCCCATTAGACATTAGGAGATAACCCTGTCCTGACTGCTCAAGGTTAAATCTAGCTAAAACCTTATGTATATATGTACTTTGAGAAAGACCTAACAACCTTTTGGATCTATCTCGGTAGATCTTTATACCAAGTATAAAAGCTGCTTTTCCAAAAGTCTTTCATGGTGAACTTCTTTGACAACCATGGCTTCACTATCTAAAGAAAACGAACATCATTTCCTTACAGTAATATGTCATCGACATATGATACAAGGAAAATGATCGCACTCCCACTAGCCTTCTTATATACACAGGGCTCATTATCGTTTGACACAAAACCAATCTCTCAGATTATCTCGTCAAACCTAATATTCCAACTCCTTGATACTTTCTTGAGTTCGTAAATTGACTTTTACAACTTGCATACCTTTGAGCCATCCTTAGATGTGAAACTCTAGGGTTGTGCCATAAACACGTCCCTATCCAGATTCCCGTTAAGGAATGCTATTTTCACATCCAATTGCCAAATCTCATTATCGTAATGAGCGGTGATGGTAATGAGTATCCTGATAGACTTTAGCATGGCCATCGGTGAAATGGTTTCATCAGAGTCAATGCCTTTTTTTTACTATCACCTTTTGCAACCAACCTTGCTTTATAAGTAATTACATTATCATCCATGTCATTTTTCTTCTTGAAAATTCACTTGCATCCTATGGGCTTAATACTTGGAGCATCAATTAAGCTCCAAACTTGATTTTCATACATGGAGTCCACTCTGACCTTATGGTTATAAACCATTTATTAGATTCTAAGCTTCCATTGCTTCCTTGTAATTCTTGGGCTCATCTTCATCCATAAGGAAGAGATGTTTATCATCAATGATGAGAAAACCGTATTGCTCAAGAGCAAATGGAGCCCGACCTGACCTACACAATATTGGTGTTATAATAGGTTGTTCTATGCTTACATTTTCTTGTGTAATAGGTGTAGGAAACAATCCGTTGATTGTATGTTTGATCTTCTTGAGTACCTAACTCAAGATTGCTCCCACTAGCTTTCGTAAGTATTTGCACCTTCTCAAGGAATTGAGCATTTCTAGTAACAAGGACTTATTGTTCTTTAGGATCATAAAAGGCATAACCCATTGTCTCCTACAAATAGACACCTATCAGACTTAGCACCTAACTTATTTGAACTTATCCTCTTTACATAAGTAGGACATTCCCAAACTCTTAGGTGAGAAATATCTGGTTTCTTACCATACTACAATTCGTATGGTGTTTGATCAATTAATTTTGAGGGCACTTTGTTTAGTATATAAACTACGATCTCTAGTGCATAGCCCCACAAGGATTTGCTAAGTTCTTCTTGGCTCAACATGGACCGAAAAATATCGAGTATGGTTCGATTTATCCGTTCTGACACTCCATTATATTAGGGTGTATAAGGAGGTATCCACTAGGATAAAAGACCATTATCCCTTAGATAATCCTAAAACTCTTAGCTTAAGTGTTCACCATCTCGATTAGATCGAAGGGTCTTGATACCTTTCCCAAGCTGTTTCTCTACTTTGGTTCTGAACTTTTAGAATTTCTCAAAATTTTTAGATTTGTGCCTCATTAGGTACAGATAACCATATCATGAGTAATCATCGATGAAGGTTATGAAGTAGACGAAACCCTCATGTGTCTTAACACTCATTGGACCACATACATGATAAGTGTATAATTACACTTATTATCAATAAAATTTTACACACTAAACACTATAGTTTAAGTCATTTTTATACTTCATATAAAAGATGTCACGTGGTATGTAGTTGTTTATGGTACAAATGCAGATACTAAGTAAATCTTGGGAGTAAAATGATCTAAAGTGGAATTCTATGCAAAAGGAGTGAAAAAGGTGCGAAAAGATGAGTGGAACTTAAAGATTTGGCTTAGGATCGAGGCTGTAGAAGATCGGTGAAGTTATAAGAAGAATTGTAAAGAAAAACACAATTTATGGTCGCGACTTGATACACTCTAGAAGCAAAAAATTGTCAAACAAAGATTCACGGTCGCGATTTATATATCGCGGTCGCGACTTGGACGATTTTTTGGTCAAATCTTCTACCAACCGCCAGATAGGAATGATCAACAGCCATCAATCACCAACAACTACCAATGAAAAGACACTTATTAGAAGTCAACCAATCATAAATAGATGCCTATCAATTATGGATAAGATTAAAACTTCTCAACCAATCACGATGAAGTGATGCAATCTTTCGCCAATGGACACAACTCTTCATTTGGATAGACGCAACCCTTCGAACTTTATAAATAGGGCTCCAAACCTTACAAATTTCATGCATGGTGTGGCATTGGAATTAGAAAAGTGAGAGATATATGGTGTGCGTAGATACAGAGCGAAATTATTTAGTTTTCACTACGTTCATAATTGTTAGCGAGAAAATGTTTAAGTGATTCGAATCCTTGTTTCGATCACTAAATTTCTCTACATATTCGAGCGATTATTGTATAAGTGTACTTGCAAATCACTTATCAATAAAATTTTTCGTTCTTCAACATTCGTTTGTTCGATATTCACAAAGAATAGCATCCCAGCGGAGGTTTTGTATAGGCCGAGACCGAATTCAAACCAGACGCAGGAATTGCGGGATTTGATGACTCCCATTAAAGAGTGGATATGGTTTGATCAACTTTAGCTTTCACTTGCATACCTTACTATTTCAAAGTTTATGATATGTCTATGTGTCATAATGCGTATTTCTTGTTGAGTCTTTTATATTAATCAAGTTATATGCCTTTGAGTTAACTTTAAGAGTAGTTTCCGGGTTAATGAGATTGTGTATAATCACTGGATCTGTGATTTTAACACTATTTAGTGAGCCAACATTTTTGGAATGGTAACTTGCTAAATGTGGCTATGTGACACTAAGCGTAGTAATATTGTTGTCCAGGTTTATATAATCATCTTAATTCATTTGCACTAGATTTAGCAAAGTCGTTTCATGTGTTGCTCTACGGTGAATCATTGAACATTTGAGTGTCTAGAACCGATTATGTTAAATTAGTCTAGTGAACGTAATAACTTTGTTGAACTTGCATGTTTTCTTTTGCTATACTTGTTTCATAGGAAAACTCTATATATTTAGAATATCTAGTCTTCCATACATATATCTATCCATTCTTCATCCTAATCCTCCCAACTAAAATCCAAAAATATTTTATTTTTCTTTATTCCAGTTTTCTTGTTGATCTTTAGAGCTAGTCCTTCCTTGTGGGATCGATATCTTTTGAAACTACATCGTAACTATATACTTGCAGTGGTCACCATTTTTCTATTTAGATATGAGGTATTGAAAACACCTGTTCGTATTTTGAACTTATATCTTATTGGTAGGAAAGTGGGAGATAAGGTTTTTGGCTTCATTTTTAAATAAAAAATCCTAGGAGTTATTGAAGTCGAAACCTTCTGAACAAGTTTTTGGAGCCATTGCTGGGGAAGGCAAGTGCGTTTTACAGATTAATTATATCTATTTATTTCATTTCCTATATTATACAATTTTCTAATCTTATTTTAGATATGAAAAGATTATGAAATAATCATCTTGGAGGTGAGACATCATAATATTTCATCTTAATTCTTGACAAATAGACTATTTTCTTCTATTTTCCCTATTCACGTTCGTGACTTCTATTCACGGTCATGAATTCTTGTTAGAACTTTCTGTTTCTCAAAATTCTGTTAGTCAAGATCACGACTTGTGATAACAATCGCAAAGTGAGCAAAACCTACAGCAGTTTGGGCAGTTATTAGACAGTTATTCCACTAAACTCTATAAAATTGGTGCACTAGCTTTCATCAATCATTCACTTTTTCATTTTGAAATCTTCATTCTAAATCCAAACTTATTCCAAATAAAAATTCCTTCATTTCTTACAAAATTTCTTTCTTACACAATGGTTTTTCCAACAAATTCCGGAGTGGTTCAACCTAAGAATATCCAGGAATGATATGAAGCACCATTCCCAATTTATTCAGAGAAGGAGGGAGATCATTATGAAATGATCAGAGTTGCTGAGTTTAAAAGTTCCTATACGATTCATAGGAACAGTCTTATTCATTTGGGCATTTTTGATAGAATTATGTATTATCTCTGAATGCTTAATTTCATCATTTACTCCAATTTAACCCTCGGGAACAATGTGAACAATTGCATGGAAATGCTAGTCACTTTGGCATGGAGAAATGATAGACAAAATTGCTTAATCTATCGACACCATGGGAAAGAATACAAGTTGACAAGGAAAGCGATTGAATAAGTACTTGGGATTTCCAAGGGAATGCTTCAATAAGATGTTACCTGGCTGGTATCCTTTACCAACTTGGAATTGTTTGACTGGCCAAGTCGAGTTCAAACAAGAATTTTCCTTTAGTCGGTGGATTCGTGATCCTTGTTTGCTCGCACTGCACTTTTATTTAAGTGGAGCATTGTTTGGCTAGTCCAATTTCAATCTTATCATACCTGAAGAGTTTTTTGTATTGCCTATCGATATTTCTAGAATTATGATGGAGACACTCGTGTCTGCAACACAAAATCCTAAAATTATAGAGTACGGGTGTCGAACTATGGCAAATTTGTTGGGACAAATAGGAAGATTGCCTTATGCCACAGAATTTTCACTAGTGAAGATGTAATTCCAGAGTTAACGATGGAAGTCTTATTTGAGTATAATTTCTTGGAAAGGTACATTGGAGAGGATAGAATAACCTATTGATGGAAACCATAGGAAGAAAGGGTGGAAGCAGATAGAGAAAGAGAAAGGGAAAATGCGCAAGAGGAGGATAGTAGAGATTCCAACCTTCATTGAAGGTTGAATGACCTTATGAAAGGGCAACTTTCGATCCGTAGAAAAATAGATGACATTCTTGATTTACTGATTGATGTCGAGTAAGATTTAAGGGAATCTTACTACGAGATTAACCAAATAATAGGATCACTTCTCCCATGAATAGTTTTCTTTTCTTTCAGATTAAAACCTTGTATAGTGTTTCTTTTTAAATTTAGTTAGTTAGTTAGTTTGTTTGTTTTTCACTGTTAGTTTGTAAATATTTGTTGAATATGAAATGAAAAATTTGAACAACAAGACGTTGATGTTCAATTGCTATCTTCACTATGAAAAATGAAGGTATAATAGTAAATATTTATCTTTTGTATTTAACAAAGTTTGTTTGTGTTTTTGTTTCTAAGTTTTTATAGGTACAAGTCTAAAAATTGAAGAAATTTGAAGAATAAAGAAGATCGCAACTGCGACACAATTCACGCTCGTGAATATTGGATATCAAAACATTCTGTTTATATCATGAAGAAAGTCATGATCGTGACTGGCCTTCGCGATCACGACACGAGCAAATTATAACCGTTATAGATCGCGATCAGACACGCGATAGATGTCCGTAACCACCACTAATGGCTAGTTTTGAGTATAAACGGCTATATTATTAATTATGACCAATTAGAGACCCCTTAAACCTCTATAAATAGGTCCAAGTTGAACCCTAGTTACCACATCCTTTCAAAAGCTTACAAATCTCTAAAATTCTTCATCTTCAACCTTCTACATTCAAAACCATTTTCAAACTCTTTACTTCAAACCAGTATGACTTTTGTCAAGAAATCAGCAAATAGAAATGAAACCCAATCATACCAAGAAGAGTATGGTTATCCTTTCCCTTTAAGGACAAGAGAAGAAGGCAAACATTTTCAAAAGCTCAACAAGTTTGATATCACCAGGGAGATATTCCTCGATTTAGTCTTCTTAGAAATTTTGAATCTCCGTGAAGAAATGGAGATATACCTATCGGCTCTTGGTCTTACAAGATTTGTGAATTTGCGTTTTCTGCAAAATCGAGATTGGATTCTCGAATGTCTAGTGACATTCGAATATGAAGATTCAAGGAAAAGGGTGATTTAATTTCGTAATCAAGGATAACAATACACCATAATAAGAGAGGTGATGGGTGATTGGTTCAGTTTCGAGATTGTCAATTCATCAAGAATGACAGATTCTTTTCAACCAAATCCAGAATTATCGGGTAAGAGAGTCTTCGATCCCAAAAACTCTCCTAACAGACTTATTAAGGATGAATGCATTCTTCTTCTCCACAAATACCTTTCTACTTCGGTATTTTATCGAGTAGAGAATACAATGGTCCAAAAGAAAGACTTGTTTGTTCTTTCTTGTGCTATGATGAAACAAAAAATGGAATTAGTGGATATCATATGGGATATGATAAAGAAGAACTCATCAAGCATGAGAAGCAAGATTGGAGCGGCCGAAATTATAACCGCTATCATCTTGAACTCCCCTATTTCCAACAACCGGGTGAGTATTTTCGCTACATGGATGGAAATTATTTGAAGAACACCGGGCTACTCTAAGAACACAAAGGTGTTTATTCTTTCTACTCCTACTCTAACCGCACCAAGAAACTCAACTTGATTAAAGAAAAGTCTTCCATCGGACCATCAAATCCAACAGTTAGCCAACACAAAGGAAAAGCTCCAATGAACGTAGAAGAAGATGAAGAAGAAGATGAAGAAGAAGATGAAGAAGCTCCGGAAGATTTGAAGGTGAGCTTGCAACTTAAATTGGAAAATTTCCTAGCAGAACTTGGAGTTATGAAGAAAGACATGAAGATTCTACAGAAAAGTAATAAATCGATGCTTCAAAAATTACTTTCATTCTTTAGAAAACAAAATTGTCACACTCCTAGTCCCTCGGATTCTCCTTCACAATAGAACGGGTTTATTCTTTACTTTACTTTCTCTTTTTCAATTCTATTTTTCATCTAGCTTTAGCTTTAGTTTTTGATTTTTATTAAATGTCTCACAATGAGGACATTGTGTTTTTTATGTGTAGGGGGGCATTTGCAAAAATCTCGTCAAATCCAATAAAATTAAATAAAATAAAAAATTCGAAGAATTTGAAAATTTTTGTTGATTTTCTTGTTATTTATCCACTATCTATTCTTATACTTTACTAACATTTGTCTAAGGTTATTGTGAGTGTTAGGTATTACAAGTTTGATGTTAGTGCAAATTTTGAGCGCATGTTGAAATTGAGCGTTTTTAGCACAACATTTAGTATTTGGCAAGGATGAGTGGTGAGTAACATTCGAGAGCAACATTCCAAGTTAGTTTTGATATATATTTCAATGCAACATGGATTAGTATAAGTTATATAGTTTTAGTTTAATGCTTCCGAAAACTTTAAGTGGAGAAATATCTATTAGTATTATTACTATGAGTTTTATATGAAATCTTGAATAAGTCCTATAAGTATTGAGTGTGTTTAAAGTGTTGGGAAACTATAGCCATAATACTTTGAAATTGATCAATAAAGGATGAGGATATTAAAAAAAAGAGAGAATAACCAATGAGTTAAGAAAAAGGTGAGGAATGGTAAGGAGCAGAAACTGCAACCATTCATTGAGTGAAAAAAGAAAATAAAGCATAGCACGAAAAATGGGTGCAAAGTACAAAGTACTTAAAAAATATATGCTTAAAAAATGAGAGTGGTATGGAGCATAAAATGCAACCACTGAAAAAAGGGGAGAGTGGTATGGAGCATAAAATACAACCACTGAGAGTGTTTTAGCATCCTAGGTTACCTAAAAATGCCTTGAGAGAAAAATAATCAAAGTGAGCTTTCTCTGTCCTTTATAATTTATAATATGCTTAAGAGAGGGAAATATTCGAGTATGCATGTAACACTTATATGAAGATGCGATTCGGTTGACTCTCCATTAAGAGAAAAGGTATGTAACTAAGCTATATAAAATGCACATTACTAATTTGTGGGAAATTTCGGACTTCTACTTGAATCTTATGCAACGTGGGAATGTGGTACTCACTGCAATAGTCTTTTGCCAAATGAGGTACGAACTTGATTACAAATTTTTACACTTCTGTTGTATTTACCTTGAAGACAAGGCAAAAGTTAAGTGTGGGGGTATGATGAGTGTATAATTACACTTATTATCAATATAGTTTTACACACTAAACACTATAATTTAAGTCTTTTTTATACTTCATATAAAATATTTCACGTGGTATGTAGTTGTTTTTAGTGCAAATGCAGATACTAGGTAAATCTTGGGAGTAAAATGATCTAAAGTGGAATTCTATGCAAAAAGAGTGAAACAGGAGCAAAAAATGCGTGGAACTTAAAGATTTGGCTTAGGATCGAAGCTGTCGAAGATTGGTGAAGTTATAAGAAGAATTTTGAAGAAAAACACAATTCACGGTCGTGACAACAATTCGCGGTCGTGACTTTATACACTTCAGAAGCAAAAAATTGTCAAACAAAGATTAACGGTCACGACTTTGATGGTTTTTTTTTATCAAATCTTCTTAACTACCAACAGCCAGATAAGAATGATCAAATGCCATCAACCGCCATCAACTACCAACGAAAAGACACTTATCAGAAGTTAACCGATCATGAATAGATGCCTATCCATTGTGGATAAGATTAAAGCTTCTCAAGCAATCATGATGAAGTGATACAATCTTTCGCCAATGGACACAACTCTTCATTTGGATAGACGCAACCCTTTAAACTCTATAAGTATGGCTCCAAACCTTACAAATTTCGTGCATGGTGTGGCATTTGAATTAGAAAAGTGAGAGATATAGTGTGTGCATAGATAGAGAGCGAAATTATTTAGTTTTCACTACGTTCATAATTGTTAGCGAGAAATGTTTTAATGATTCGAATCCTTGTTTCGATCACTAGATTTCTCTACATATTCGAGCAATTGTTGTATAAGTGTACTTGCAAAAAACTTATCAATAAAAGTTTTCATTCTTCAACATTCGTTTATTCAATATTCACAAAGAATAGCATCCTAGCGGAGGTTCTGTACGGGTTAAGACCGAATTCAAAGCAGACACAGGAATTGCGGAATTGATGAATCCCATTAAAGAGTGGATATGGTTTGATCAACTTTAGCTTTCACTGGCATACCTTACAACTTTGCTTTGCTTTCTACTTATACTTTCTATTTCGAAGTTTATGATATGTCTATGTGTCATAATGCGTATTTCGTGTTGAGTCTTTTATATTAATCAAGTTATATGCCTTTGAGTTAACTCTAAGAGTAGTTTTGGGGTTAACGAGATTGTGTATAATCACTGGATCTGTGATTTTAACGTTGTTTAGTGAGCCAACATTTTTGTAATCATAACTTGCTAAATGTGGCTATGTGAGAGCGACCCTTACTAAGCATAGTAATATTGTTGTCCAGGTTTATATAATTTTCTTAATTCGTTTACACTAGATTTAGAAAAGTCATTTCATGTGTTGCTCTGCAATGAATCATTGATCATCTGAGTGTCTACAACCGATTATGTTAAATTGGTCTAGTGAATGTAATAACTTTGTTAAACTTGCATGTTTTCTTTGCTATACTTATTTCATAGGAAAATATATATATATTTAAAATCTCTAGTCTTCCATGCATATATCTATCAATTCTTCATTCTAATCCTCCCAACTAAAATCCAAAAATATTTTGTTTTCTTTATTTTTTTTTTCTTGTTGATCTTTAGAGCTAGTCCTTCCCTATGGGATCGATATTTTTTAAAACTACATCGTAACTGTATACTTCCAGTGGTCACCATTTTTCTATTTAGATAAGATGTACTAACAATACCTGTTCTTATTTTGAACTTATATCTTATCGATAGGAAAGTGGGAGACAAGGTTTGTGGCTTCATTATTAAATAAAAAATCCTAGGAGTTATTAGAGTTGAAACCTTGCGAACATTAGCCAATTGCAAAACCATATTTATCCTTTTAACTTCATCATCAAGCTTCAACTCTTTGAAGATAGATAAAGGCATAAGATTTATACTAGCCCCAAGATCACATAAACATTTTGGAAAAGAAATGTTTCCAAGTTTACATAGTATTGTAAAAGTTCCTAGATCTTTACATTTAGTGGGCATTATAGCAGTTATTATTTTGCAACAATCTTCAGTTAAAGATACTTTCGAAATTCCTTCTAAACTACGCTTACAATATAAAATTTCTTTAATAAACTTACCGTAGTTTGGAATTTGGGTAATGGCTTCTATGAATGAAAGATTGATTTCCAGACCTTTAAGTTTGTTTATGAACTCAATGAATTGCTTATCCTCATTCTTCTTATTAATTCTTTTTGGAAATGGTGGTTGAGGGAGATTAACTTTTCTGGAATTAAGTTGTTCATCCACTCTTGCTTTATCATTGGATTTATTCGGATGATCATCCGGTACTTCAACAACATCATTAGCAAGCATTCTTGAAGGATTTGGTTTATCTAGTAATTTACCACTATGAAGGGCTATTGCATGCACGTTTTCCTTAGGATTACCTTTTGTGTTACTAGGTAAATGGCCTTTTCCTCTAGATGGAATAGCTTTCGCTAATTGACCAACTTATATCTCTAAATTATGAATAGAAGATGATTGATTCTTAAACATCTGATCCATCTTATTTTCTATCTTCTTGTAACATTCCTCAGACTCTGACTACTTATTACGAACTCCTTCTAGAAATTTGTCTATCTTACTTGCCAATTGTCCTATTTTATCATTACTCTGATAATTCTTTTGTTGATTATCACCATACTTCTAATTGAAACTCCTATAATTATTTCCATTATTGCCATAAGAATTCCCTTGACTTTGAACATAACTTAATTACTCCCCTACACATGGGTTAAAGTTACACTCAAAAGTAGTGTGTTCAATTTGGCCACAATTTTCACATGTCAAAGGGTTACTCTTAGTTATATGCATATTATCTATTTTATGCGATAATGCATATATTTGTGCTTCATAACAGAAATAGAGTCTAATTCATTGACCTTTTTAACTGAACTAGAAGATGTAGATGCAGCATGAGAATGAGTAGGAGTAGTAGTACTTACTTGTGCTCTCTCCACTGGGCACATACTGTTGTTATTTGCCATATCTTCGAAAAGATCAAAAGCTTCTTGACTAGTTTTCTTCATAAGAGATCCTGCAGCCATAGCATCAATCGCTCCTCTTATTGCCTAATTTATTCCATTGTTGAAACTTTGCAGAATTACATGCTGGGGTAAACCATGATGAGGATAGACTTGCTGAAGTTCCTTATAACATTCCCAGGCTTCATACAAGGATTCACTATCGTTTTGAGTAAAGGAAGTGATTTCTTTAATGAGTCTTGCAGTTTTGGCTAAAGGAAAGTATTTATTTAAAAATGCTTGTGCTAATTGATTCCAGTTGGTGATTGAATTTGGTGGTAATGAATTCAACCAAACTTTCGCTTTATCATGGAGTGTAAATGGAAATAAGCGAAGTTTAACTATTTCTTCAGGAACATTGGGCATTTTGAAAGTATCACAAACTTCAAGAAAGTTTGTAATGTGAGCATTTGGATTTTCATTGGGTAGACCATAATAGTACACATTATTGCTAATCATTTGAAGTAATGCTGGCTTGATTTCAAACTGATTTGCATTAATGGATAGTCTAGCAATTCCCTAATTGTTACCTTTGATGGTCGGGATGACATAATCCATGAGTCTTGGTTGAGGTTGATCTTCATTTTGTTGTTCTTCTTCTGCCATCATTCTTCTTTGTCTCTTATTTTTCCGTTTTCTTCTCCTAACAAATCATTCTATTTTTTATTAGAAAGACGCCAAACTTTCTCTCGAACTATGTGTACTTGGCATGCAAACGCAGAAAGAAAACTCAATGAATAAGAAAGAAAATTATGTTAATAACAAAATATAAATACTTAAAATAAAAAAATTAAATCTATTGACACGTAAAATATAATTGCCCGTTCTCCGGCAATTTGATCTTTAGAATGCACTTGCCTTTCCCGACAACGGCGCCAAAAACTTGATTGCAGGGATTTAACTATACTCGTTTTGCAATACTTATCTTCATAAATGATGCCAAAAACCTTGTTCCCCACTTTTCTACCGATAAGATAAAAGTTCAAAATACGAATAGGTGTTTGCAATACCCACTTATCAAATAGAAAAATGATGACCACTGAAAATATACAATTTCGATGTAGTTTTAAAAGATATCGATCCCACAAGGAAGGAATTCGGTTCTAAGGACCAACTAGAGTTATAGAACAAAAGAAATAATGTGAGTTTAAGGTTTGGATGAATAGACAGATGAGTAGATGCATGAACAAATTAGAGAAGATGTAAACTATATAGATATTCCCTAAGAACAAGTATAGTAGAGATAAATATGCAAAATCATCAAGAATATTTTGTACACTAGATGACTTTAACAAATCGGTTCTAGATGCCCAAATATTCAATAATTCATCGCAGAGCAACACATGAAATGACTTTTTAAATCTAGGGTAAATGAATTATGACACTTATAAAAACCTGGAGAACAATAATACTATGCTGAGTACGGGTTGCTCTCACATAGCCATATTTAGCAAGTTACCACTCTAAAAATGTTGGCTTACTAAATAGCGTCATAATCATAGATCTTGTGATTATACACAATCTTGTTAACCCTAAAATAATTCTTAAAGTCAACTCGAAAGCATATAACTTGATTAATATAAATGACGCAAGATGAAATACTCGCTGTGACACATAGACATATCATAAACTTCAAAATAGAAATTATAATTAGAAAATAAAGTAAAGTTGTAAGGTATACAAGTGAAAGATAAAGTTGATAAAAAAGTATCCACTCTTTTAATGGGAGTCGTCAATTCTTGCAATTCCTACATCTACTTTGAATTCAGTCTCGACTCGTACATAACCTCTGCTAGGATACTATTCTTTGTGAATATCGAACAAATGAATGTTGAAGTATGGAAACTTTTATTGATAAGTGCTTTGCAATTACACTCATACAATAATCACTCGAATTTTTTGAGAAATCTAGTGATCGAAATAAGAATCAAATCACTAATACATTTTTCTCACTAACACTTTGAACTAGCGAAATCTGTACAATTTTCACTCTCTATCTATGCATACACGCTACTATACGTTCCCTACCATGCATCTCACGAAATTGGGGTGATTTGAACCCTATTTATAGAGTACAATGGGTTACGTCTATCCAAACGAAGAGTCGTATCCATTGGCGAAGGGTTGCATCATTTCATTGTGATTGGATGCAAAGTCTTATCCTTATCCATAATGGAAAGGCATCCTTTTGTGATTGGTTACCTTCCAAAAGGTGTCTTTTCATCTGGTAATTGATGGCGGTTGATCATTTTTATCTGGTGGTTGGTAGTTGAGAAGAATTAACCAATAACCGTCACAAGTCACGACCTCGAATCACATGTCGTTATCGTGACTATTGGTTAGAAACTTTCTGCTTGTGAAGAGTGATAAGTCATGATCGTGAATGGGAGTCCTGATCGTGAATAATGCTTTTCTTCATGATTCTTCTTTGCAACATTACCGATCTTTGACAACTTCGATCCTGAGCCGTTTCCTTATGTTCCATGCATCTTTTTGTACCTTTTTTTCACTCTTTTTACATAGAATTCCATCTTTGATCATTTCACTCCCAAGATTCACCTAGTTTCTTCACTTGCATAAAAAACAACTACATACCACGTGAAATCTTTTATATGAAGTGTAAAATGACTTTAAACCATATCATTTTATGATTGAAAATATCAAGATAATAAGTGTAATTATACACTTATCAGAATCGTATGAAATTGAAACTACACCATTTTACTAAGTTTGTTCAATCTTTGTTCAATCTTACAATTTTAACTTGATCTTAGCTTGTGAGAGCACCACATACTATATTGCAGTTGAAGAGGTTATAAAAGAAAGAGCTTGTTGGAGAGAGAAAGTTGCTTGCAAATTTGAACTCTCAAGCAATTTCGCAAAGAATTGTAATTCTTTTTCTCTCAATTTCCATCTGCAAATGGTGAACATTAGAAGAACTCCCATACTTTAAAGTAACTCCAAGAGAAACATGTATCTTCACATTGATGGCTCAATTGAGAAGGTGGTTTTTCCTCAAGGAATAAAATTCATGAATATCAATTGGGGAAAAAATCAAGAGTTTGGACCTGTCTTCGAGGTGGATTATGATGGCTTGTTGAGGAACAAGACCATGCATAGGGTTATGAAGCAGCATCATCTCATCTAATTTGTTCTACAAGAAGGGCCATATATCAAGGAATTAATATGGAAGTTCTACTCTAATCTCTACTCCAGTGAAGGATTTACTTATGTGTTGATTTAGATATAGATAAAACTTCTTACTTGATTATTTCGAAGCTAATCATCAGCACATGCACATGTCTTTGAAGGGCACTATGCCTAGGAGAAATGGAGATGAAGAGCATATAGCTGTCTTAGAGGATTGGGAGTTACCGAAGGATTATGGCTCTGAAGAAATTTTTGTGTCTAGCATGAATTGGAATGCAAGAGCATGACACAAGCTGGTGGCCAAACTTTTGCTACCCAAGACTGGGTCTTTCAGTAGCTACACTTATTTTGAGAGATGTGTGATGTACCATATGGTGGAATGGAAGCAGTGGAAAAGGCAAATGATGATCCTTCATCATCTAACCAAGGTTACAACTCTTTACCACTATGGTTACCTCTTCACCGCTATTGCGAAGGTTGTTAGAATGGACATCTCAATGTTCATTGAAGGATCTAAAGAGACCATTGTGCCATTGAAAAAGATCTTGGATTTCTAGCATTTCAAGAAGTTTAAGTGAAACCAAGTACACACAAGGTACACTAAGGCTCAGGATGAGGATGCTTTTGTGATAGACTATGAGATCTTAAGCGAGGGGACTATAGATGAACTGCCCCTAACTACTCAGCTTGAGCAAATCTCTACTATCTTTTCTCTAAAATGTCCAAAAGAAAAGGTGATGATTCAAAGGATTAGAGCCATTCTAGGAAAACCAAGGGCAGGAGATACGCCCGCCCAGTCCCAAGGTCAAGCAAAGAAAGAGATGAAGTTAAAAACTCAAGCTCAAACGGAAGTTGAGTCGAAGTTAAGGCAAGAAGAAGAAGAAGTAGCTACCAAGTCATCTCTTCCTCCTCCTCATCTAGAAGTTGTGGAGAAAATTCAAGGCATATCTGCTAGGGAGTTGAGTGAGGGATTGCATAAAAAGAAGAGAAAATTTGAAGAGGCAAGGGAAGATGCAAAATAAGATAAGAAAGCCAAAGAGGACACTAAAACCATAAGTCTTGGCATTGCTAAACAGGTGGAGAAAGTGATCTCGAACACTAAAGGAGTTAAAAAGAAAAGAATTTCCAATACTTGCTCAAGGAGAACTATTCAAATCTAAAGTAGTAAAGAGGATGATGATGACATGGAGGTCATCAACCAGGAAGAAAAAGCTCTTCCTAGTGCAAACATCCAAAAAACTTCTCTCACTCAGCAAATTGAGTCCCTTACTACTCAACATGATTTACCTGAGGCTAACCCATCCTTGGGTTAATTAGCCAACCCATAGGTATATCCATTTCCTTCCTCCATTTCTTTTTTAAATCCTCAACCTAAGTCCTCTGTAAATCCCAAAACACTTTCTTCCTCTACTCATACTTCTCTTGTAAATTCTCCCAAAGAAAATTTTCTTGTAAATTCCCCAAGTCACACTCCTTCTCTAACCAATTCTTCCCAAGAAAAGACAAACCCTTCTTCACCACCTCCACAAACACAAACTACACTCATTCCTTCTCCTATGAAGTCTAAACCAATATTTATTCCTTCAACTTCATCTGTACAAACCACTTTTGAACCAAACCTTTCTTTAAAACCATCCATAACCCCTCTAATCTCTCTGATTAGGGAAGTTCCCGAGACTAAGAACCACAATCAGCAAGGAAAAGCAATCGAAGTAGTTGCCAAGGTAAATATTATAGCTGAAGAAGCAACTCCTTGCACTTGCAAGACAATCCAAGAGGACTTGGCCAATTTATTCATTTTGTCTAAGATTAGAGAGCTAGCACGGAAGAAATTCACAATGCTCATAACTGATGTTGAATTAGATGGTGTAGTTATCCAAGTGCTACTATCACATGAATTGACAAACTTATCCTTCAAAAAGAAGGCTAAAATTCTTGTGTTTGATGAGAATTCTAGCATCCCTTCAAATTCAATTTATTTTGAAGAATTTGAAAAGATCTAAGGGAGCTTATACACTATAAGGAATCATCTAGCAAAGGAGAGCACTAAAAATGTTGTAGATAAGATGGCATTGATTCAAACTGGCTGATTAACTCTGTAGCTCATCTTAATACACTATATCTTCTATCCCAATTTCTACTACCATAGTAGTTGGATGTAAATAAAGATCTCATGTATAACATGTGCAACATAATGAAGAAGATGTCAAAGCTGATGATAACTTATAACAAGAAAGTTGATCACATAGTAAAGACTGTGGATGCAGCTGTTTAAATAATGGACATGCCTGTACTAAACATAGATGTGCTCAATGATAGATAAAACTCAGCTTGTGATCTTATCAAGAACAACACTAAAGATTATGTTAAGAAAGCTTAGAAAGCTTTTCTTGATACCGTTGGTATACTTTTTCCTAAGCCAATTAAGTCAGTTAACCCTAGTAATTGTCTCACTATATAGAAGAAGCTGAATACCCTGAAGGATCGACTTCATGAATTTCTAAAGAACGTAAAACACTTGGTGACTACTACAAATCATGATGCGAGGGACAAAGATTAAATAGCAAGAATTATTCATCTAATGTATGTTAGACATGATGTATGCCTTGGACGCAATTAGGGAGATATATCTTTATTAGCTATAATGTACAAACGGTTTTGAATTATTATTAATAATAATTAAGGAATCTTTGTTGCTTGTCAGTGCTTTTAATCAATTTATGTATCTCATTGGTAACATATATGTATAGTATTAAATATGTATATGCACATTGATGAGACAAAGTTCGCGACTACTTCTTAGCATAAAAGTGCGAGGACATAGTGGGAGCTATGTAATGTGAGAACTGCACATACGTGTTACTATGAATAGTCTAAATATCCCTAGTCATAGTTTCATTGAGACTGGACATCACTGGAATGGACAAACTAGAATGTGTAGGCTTACTCATTGGATTAGATTTAAGTAACTGTTCTCATGAGCTAAAAGTGGTACCTTGAGTTAACACATGAATGTATTTGGGTAATACATTAGGGACCGCTATAAGACAGACACTCGGAAATAACTATATCTATGTGTTGGTGTCATGTCTTATTGTAGTAGCAGTACAAGTATCCTCAGACCTGAGATACTGGATACCTTATGTAGGAGTTCCTATACATTGGTCATACTTATTCATACCCTAATGATCAGGATAACATGGGTGATTACGGGTATAGTGATGATCACATGTTGGTAAGACGAGTAGTCAAGATGGGATCCATCACTCCTGATACAATAATATAGTAAGAGATGCACCTTAGTTCCCCTTTTTGAAGTGACACATTCATAAACCTTTGATCGGAGTACAAGATTGATAGAATAGGTTACTAGTCAATCTTGATACATAATGGCCGAGTGGTGTTCTTCGTGAACAAGTCTAATTCCTAGATAGCTACGACTATTTCATGAGCTAACACTTAATCCGAGCTCAATTAATTGGATGGTACTTAACTTGATGGAAGGAGTGTATTGTATTAGTTACTACTACAAAATCGGATCAAGTCACAAGCACGTGATGTTCCATGTATTAAGGGATCATACACCTGTACAAGAAAGCCCATTTGATTGTCTAGAGCTATCTGGTTCCATATCGATCTGGAACACTAAGCCTAAAGGTTCCTGGATGGGAAGTAAAGTTTAGGTTAACCTCTAGCAGCTCAATACTTTGGGATCCTATGAGGTCACACACTTTAGGTCTTTATCGAATTAAGTAAAGAACCAATAGACCAGGTCTATTTTGAGAATATCTAGTTATCGAATTTGTTAGAAGAATTATTAATTTGTTAGACCAAAATAATATTTAAATGGAATAAAGAGAAAAAAGGGAAAATTGCATAGAGCAAAGCAAGGGAATTTTCCCGTTAATAGTGGGCCCAAAACAAACACAAGTTGTTTGAAGTTGGGCACACGTGGTTACCCCGTAAGCTGAAAAGGTCATGGGTCACTATCGCGTAGGGTAAGCCCACGAGCGTTAGCAGGCTGCAAGCCCACTAGGGCACTGCACAGGCAGTCTATAAGTGCTTGGCTTGTGAGATAGACTCGCAAGTTAGCCTGCGAGTCTTAGTTTCCTGCGCCGCTAACCTGCTAAGTGGGATGGGATATTCCCATCCCACTTTGTGTTTGAGGGGGATTCAAACACTCCCCCTTTTCACTTTATATAGGCCTCCCCTCTATCATTATTCAACACACACTTAAGCTTAGCTTTTCTCTCTGAGTTCGACATCTCTTTCTTCGTTCATTGTGCAAGATCCTCCACGAGTTTTTCCTAAAAATAGAGAATTCTTTTGAAGGCTCTTTCTTAAGTGAGCCTTCTCAGTTTATTTTTGGGTTGGTCTTCGAGCGGTCTAGTAGATGCTGTTTACTAACGGGTTCTTCCTCAACGAGGTTTTAGTCGGTGAAGCTTCATTTGGATCAATCGTAGAGGCTATCCTAGTTTGGAAGCTTGTGCTAAAGAAGCTCTACCGAATTACTCTAAGGGAACACCACTATGCAAGAAAGAGAAATCACACATCAACTGGTAATGTTCTAAACTTAGATGCTTGGTTTCTTTTATAAGCTTTATAAACCTAAAAGCATCTATGGAACATTTAAACTTAGATTATATCAATCATGACATGCTTAGGAGATCCATAGGTTAAATTTAAGTTTTGAAATTACTCTTTGTAATGTTTGCATGTTCAATTACTATCTTGATTAACAAGTAATGTATCCTAGGATTGTTGAAATGGAAGTAAAACTAAATATTGCCTTGTCTACAGCTAAAGTTAGAGGTTTTTTGCAATGCTTTCAATAGTTTGCTTGCCAAGGATTCGACCAAATAGCTCATTTGAACAGATGCAATCACTTGTTGCTACAGGAGCTTAATGATCAAGATGTCCTCTCAGCAATGGGAAAAGAAAAGCTAGAGCAAGAGATATCACCGAGCATCATTGGAAAGCAAGAGGATTTTCAAACTACGATCGATGCCTATCGTACTTATCTCAATGAAATCAGGACTGAACATATAACAAAGGGGGAGAAAGTAGTTGAAGATGCCAATCATGCTGCCCAAATTTAAAGAGAAAATATTTCTCCAAGGCCACAAATTCCTCTATAACAGTAACAACAACAACATCAACAATAAAAACAACTGTACTCTAGAGGCGAAGGCTCATCTTATTCTTAGCATCAACTATTTCTACGCACTGGTAGATAGATTAGAAATCTTGTAATAGTACTTAGTTTGAAAAAATTGAGTATAGTACACTCTTTGTGTACTGACTAAATTTCATTATCAATGAAAAAAATTACATGTTTCTATCAAAGTGAAGAACTTCTTAGCTTATTATTATATTATGTTATTCTTGCATATAAATTGTTGCAGGAATTAACTAAGACCAACTTCAAAGGAGAAGCTGAGTAAGACAAAATCCCAAGATTAAGAAAAGTTCTTCGTGTACGGGGGAGTTAATGCTGATTGAAGGAAAACCACTAAGTATGGGTGAGTCTATACTAACCAAGGAGTTCACTTAACATGGGGGAGTCTTACATCACTTATCAGGTATTCTTATATCCATAAACTATTTATTTAATTAATTTCTTCTACTACGGGAGATTGTTGAACCCATATTAATAGTACTCAAACATTTTGGAAATAACAAACTGTATATGATAGTAAAATTAATTAAATGCTAAGTAGACTCTTAATTAGACTAGATTACTTTAGTTTGTTTAAGGGAAAACAACTCAGTTTATTGAGTTTTAATTGAGTAATGGCTTACAGTAAGAAAAGTTTAGGAAAGCTAAGTACTACGTAGTTTATGTTATATAACTCACCGACACTGAGTAGCTTTTATTTAATAAAAGCAGAGTATTCTTTGAAACTTGTGCTTTTAACTTTATTTGTGAAAGATAGAATATTCAATATATGTTTTGCAGGTAAAAAGGGCTAAAATTAAAAAGGATATTCATGTGGTCCTCACAACGAAAAGTTGTCAATATGGAATGTTGGATATTCCTCACAAGCATCCAAGGTAAAAAGGCATCTTCCGACATGTGCCATTTTTCTAGTATCCCTTTGCTACTCTAAATTGTCAGCAATTTAATGAATTACAAGCTTCCACGTTGAATCTCACATGACTCTCTCTTAGAATTGATTTGCGTGAAGAAATGAGTTTCTGACGTATCAGGATTAATGGATTAATCTTGTGCTTCAATGTTCAAATTCTCTTTCTCTAAACATCCTAAAATCTGTTTCAAATGGAGAGAATTGAAAGTTATGAGGAAAAAAGTTATTGAAGAACAAGTCAGGATGAGAAGTTTGCAATGACTACTTCCAACACCTTCACGTATAAATAGAAGACTGAAGCAAACATTCAAACTTGGTGAATCACCTCAAATTTCTTAAGAGTTAAAAATACTGTCCAAGAAATTAAAACATTTAGAAATTCTAAATTTAATCAATCTTTAAGCAAAAATTTCAAATCAATTTGTAAGAGAGAATCAGATTGACTTAGAGTCTAGCTAAGATTTGTCAATTGTAAAAGGATTTAACGCTTTTTAGATGTTGAAATCCTTCGTTCATTTTTAATCTTTCAATATAAATCTATGAGTTAGTTTAGGCAGGGTCTATAAACTGTGTGTTGTGTGGTAATTAGAAAGAAAGGTAGTTTTCGTGATTGGTCTACCTGCTGTAAAGGCTTCTGCACTATAAAGGCTTCTCCGCCTAAGGAATGAAAGATATCTCTAGTGGATTAAAGCTCAGAAAGGAATCCAGGGACTATAGGTAGGCTAGGTGCTGAACCAGGATAAAATCTGAGCTGTACCCTTTCCTTAATCATCTATTTGACTTTATAGTGTTTGCTCATATGTCATCTCTTAGTTTTTGTTATAAATTTTTAAAAAACCAATCTAAGTTGAGTAGTTTACTCAATGTAGAGTGAAGATAAAGTAAGTCAGTGAAGCTGAGTAGTTTACGGTTTTTAGACCAAAGTGCTCACAACATTCTTAACTCAGCACACATTTTTAAATCCTTAGTACCAAAATCATCGCATGCACCCCTTCTGCTAGATTATTTAAGATAAAGCGGACCAACATGAACAAATAAAAGAAATAAAGAACATAAAAGGGATTGTAACCTATGGGAAGAGGGATAAATAATACATAATTAGGGATACAATTGAATCTAAATACCTTTGATTTACAAACACATTTTGATTTACAATTGCAATACCAAAATGAAAATAAAATCTAACATACATCTAACCCTAAATCTACCTGCGTCTACAAAGGTTAACATGAGTATATATCAAAACATCATGGCATAGTTAGTTTACAAAATAAGACTTAGTTAGTATACATAAGATAGATTAGGGTGATAGTTAAGAAGATTGTGATATGAATAGCTTTAGAATAAGGAAATTCGAGTTTCCAATGCGTTTTTCTTGTAAAGGGATTCGATTTAGACTCAATATCTTACTCAAATTTTTTACGAATATGTGACATGGTATCAAGGAGGCCTAATGTTGAGGAAGATGTACTCCCATCATGGGGGTGCCTAAAGTAGTATTGGAAATGTAAATCTAGGCTAAACAAAGCAATACAAAGCTACTTCTTGGGTTGATATCGATCACATGTCATCCATGTCATTATCAACTTTCGCGTGAAGGGAGATACTGATATGGCTAACCCGAATCACTTCTGTTTCTACTCCTAACCCTATAGTGCATATTAACACGTCCATAATTCATATAAAACTCCTATATATGCTCGATATAAGATACCTACCTCAAATGGCTTGTTTCCATACCATGAATGTCATAGCGAATCAAAAGATGTGAAATAATGAATTTATCAAGGTGAATTACATACATATGCCTCCCAAGTCAGTATTGATGTCGCATGATGCCATTTCCAACTTTCATGAAGTCAGTATTAACCTTGATGAACCACAACAAAAATGGAAAAAAAGGAGCATAAAAGAACTACCAAATAAATCAAATCCCAAACTTCAATATATAGTTAAAATAAGGTTTATATATCTAAAATAATTCCATTTTATGTCTAAAAGAGGCTCAATGGGTCATTATATGCTTGAACAATGCAAAACACTAAAAAAACACAAATCGAGCAAAATGGTCAATCTGTCCAAGGGTGGAGGCTCGGTACTAGCCCTGGTGCTTGGTACTGACCTCATGACACTGGAACCAATCTCAAGATGAGGTTGATATCAGCTTTGATGAAGCTCACTTGACAAGAAATGTGAGAAAATAAGCAAAAACAAATGTGAAATAGGAAAAAAGAGAGTCTGCTCAGGGAGAGGCTGGTACCGACATCATTGGCACTAATAATGGCCTCATGCTATCAACACTGGCCTTAAGATGAGGCCAGCATTGACTTGAAATTACAATAGCAGATCTGGTGTGTAAAAAATGTAAAAATAGTCTAAAAATAGTAAAAATCAACTTAAAAGGTTGATAACTTGGTTAAACTCAGAAGCTTACCTCTAGGACTTGAATCCACCTCTTTGTGTTCCAATGAATCCTCCAGGCAACTGATTTTGAAGATTTGAGAAATGAGTTTTAGACTTAAATTCTAGGTTTTTTTAACTTCCTTTAGTGAGATTATGATGGACAAAACTCAAGGAATGGACCAGAACCTCCTCCTTTCTTCTTTTCCCTTATTTCTTCTCTAGAATTGATTCCCTTGTTTTCTTAAACTTACCCTCCAAATTCCAACCAAAAGTCCTCCATTTTTACTCTAAAAATCCCATATTTTATACTCTTAAAGTTAAGGTTAAAATGGGTAGGATGAATTATGGGCCTTTGTGTCTTACTAAGGCCCTTTATGCAGAAGTATTAGCCTATAACGCTGATATCAGCATTGGTTGGTGGAACTAGTATCTGTCCAACTAGTTGGGTTGAGTATATTTGCTATATATTTTCTATAGGCTCTCTAGTTTATGATTTTGGCTTATAATCATTGCTAGCTGCTTATTCCGGAGAAGTACTAGATATCATAAGGTGCAAAACTCCTATGAAGTTAAGTATTAAAGCTTTCATCATTATTTCTTGGGTAGGATAAAAATCTCATGCTCATTGGTTTCCCCTCATGTGGTCACTACTAACATAAGTTAAAATGGTCCCACGAAAAGAGCAAGTTATAGAAATCATACTTGAGGTGGCATGAGTTGTTAGAGTTGATCTCCAAGTGTCACGGAAGAGTCAAAGCTAAGATCAGAGCATGACAGAACTCCGCGCTCTTTGAAAAGAGATTGACCTTTGACATTTTGGGATTGCTAGAAATGTAGTGTCCAAGTTGACCTTAAAATGATGAATAACACCGCACTCTTTAGAACCCCAACAAGATTGACCTCTAACCTTTCGGGATCACAGGATATATGGTGTCGAAGTTAACCTCAAACCATGGAATACCATTGTGCTCTTTGGAAACCCTAATAAGAATGATTTTTGACCTTTCAAAGTGACTAAAAATATATAATCAAAGCTAACATCAGAACATAGAAGACAGCCGCTGTGAGCATGAATTTTCACAATCCCAAAAGTCAATGATGAAAGATTGTCATTTTGTATCTTGTTTAGCCAAATATTTTAGGTTCAAAGTCAATTGCTCGAATTTACCTTTAAAATCTACTAAAAATCGCACAAAAAACCTCATAACTGGTAAAAATTGCAAAATTATCGATGATTGGGGTAGGTAGGCTACAAATATATATTAATCCTCGTACCTAAATCACTTAGTTTCCCCTTTAGTTGGTTGACTTAAATCCATTTTTTTAGTTCAAAATCAACAAAAAAGGTAGCGGGACAACTAAATTGATACCTTAATCAATCTAAATAAAAAAAACATTCAATTCATTTCATTTTTTTGGTGATTGATTTTTTACCCAAACAAAAATCAATCTAACTCGGAAAAATTGTTTGATTTGTTTCCTTTTTCCAAGTGATTGATTTTGTACCCGTTTCCTCTATAAATATGACTCAAATCTCTATATTCCGGGTTAAACTTTTGATCTAAAAATTCTTAAGTTTTAAAAATCTAAAGAAAAAAATCTCTTCACAAACTTGTGAAAAAATTTTCAACAAACAAAGGAATCGTTTGATTCGTTTATTTATTCATTACCGATTCTTATTCGGTTCCAACCTAATCCCAAACACTAACTCATTTACTTCCTCAAAGGCAAATTTGGGATCGTTTACATTAGATCTATCATAAAGGTGGATACTAAACAAAAAGGTAAAAATATTATATAAGACTTCATGTTTTGTTTCAATTCCTTCTATTTTTATCAATTTAGTAAGTTAAGGAGGAGTAGAATTGTGTTTTTTTAAAGCTTAAGGGCTTGCGTGTCACTTCTAGCTAATTCTTATACCCAGATCCATTTATTTATATTTATACATGTTTTGAAGGTGCTTAAAAATCAATTAAAATTGTGAACTTGGCTAAAAATTGGGTGAAAAACAACTGAAAATCGAAAAATTGCACTAAAAATATTGTTTGGGGGTAATTTGCCTATGAACCTGATAGAGCAGAGTCGAACCCAATATCAGTTTCATTAATTTTAGTACTATTATTGAATTTTGTCTATCGGAATAAAAGGGAGAATGCCCATTTTGCCTGCTTGTTACGTTCAATCTCTATTTTGAAACTTTGCTTGAACTAATTTTGAATGTAACCCACTATAAGTACCTTGTATACAATCTTGGATCAGTAGTTGAGTGTAAACAATTATTTTATGTCATGATGTTGTATTATCTTAGGTAAGATTAGGATAGAAATAACATCTTTGTTCTCATCTTCATGTTTCTTAATGAATCTTAGGCAATATGAATATGTTAAATACCAAATATTGGTATAATCTTGGTTTGTAGAAATTAATTAAACAATAAATTAGGTAACTTTATTCAAACCCGAATCTCTAAATTTAAGGCATGGAATTGTCATTGGAAACAGTGCTATAACATAATCTTCCTAGAAGAGATCCATGTGGTGACTTTGTGTCTTTGTTTAGGAATTTGAGTTCCTAAATATTTTAAGTTATTCTGGAAGTACCTTGACCCTTATTTAGAATGATTTTAATGAGAAGAAATCCTTGGCATGTCTCGAAAAGTAGCAATATGTATAAACATGTGAAATACATCCCGGAAGTGGCATATGTCTCAAAAAATTGATAAAACCCAACCCTCTCAGTAAAGGCCTATCTGAAACATCATCCACTCATAGTGGTGACTCTACTGGGGAAATTCTTCATTAAACTTAAAATTCCACAATATAAAGATTTGACGAACTACAAAGAAATTATTGAAGTTAATTTTATCTAATGTCTTTTATTTAATTTATCATATTCATTTACAGTAGATAGATTTTTGCATTTAGGACATGACATCCCCATTTGAGTTGACCTATTTAGTAAGCCTCTCTTAAACCGTTCATGGGGTTTAGGGGTGTCCAATGAATAGCCACTCATAGCCATATCGTATGCTTGATACTTTTCACGGGGTCTAAGGTATATCATTGTGTTGTGCGAACCATCTACATTAGTAACCCAAAGTTCAGCCTACATATAGTAAGCCATATTACTTATTTTCCCTTAGGACTATCCCGAATCACAAATATTAATAGTTTAGGTCACACTTTGAATTCCCTTATGGATGTTAAAGTTTGTAATCCAAGCTCACTTCTAAAAGCTTTACCCAATCAATGCATTGGAGAAATAAGGAGGTTGGAGGAATGAGGTTGGAAGAATTAGCCCTTGTTTAAAATGTTGTATTATAAATTGTATAATGTGTTTTCTATGCTAATTGATGTCATGCTATGTGATATATGTTAACATGCTATGTGTTACATGCTACATGATTTTTTATAACTTGCTATATGATTCCAATGGTCTAAGTCACATGTATTAACCACAAATTTTGTGTAGCCACAAGCACACATATCGTGTCCCATGCATTAATTTACGCATTTTATATATATATATCAAAATATATGTGGAACATCTTGACCCCATTTATACCATGTACATTTAGCATATATACCAAGCATTTTAAGCATTCGTACCATGTAAATTTTGCAAATTATACCATTTATAGTTTAAATTATGCCATGTCATCAATTTATCTTTGCTAGGCTTATTTTAGGTTTTGCCAAGTTATCACTTTAACTTTTTTATTCTTAGTTTAAATTATGACGCGTCGTCACTTTGACTTTGCCATACGTAGTTTAAGTAATGCCACATGATCACTTTGAGTTTGCCATGCTTAGTGTAGGCTATGCCAAGTCATCACTTTGACTTTGTAATATGTAACTTAAATTATTCCACATCATCACGTTTACTTTAACATGTGTAACTTAGGCCATTCTATGTCACGACCTTAACTATATTATGCGTAGCTTAGGCCATTCCGTCATTTTGTCTATAACATGTATAATTTTACACTATATCATGTTTAGGTAAAATAATGCCATGTTTATCTCTATAAATTATACAATGTGTAAATATGCATGCTTATACCACATCTATGCCATCCTTAGGTTTGGCTTACGTTATACCATGTTTAAATCATTTATAAATTTGTACCACACCATGTATAGTCTAGGTTGTACCAAAAACCACATCTGTACCACTCTTGCATTGACTTCTTGTTTATACCATGTATATTTCCCATGCTTAGGTTATATACAAGTCATTTATACCATGTAATAGATCATATCTAATGTCACATTTATGCCATGCTAATGTAGGATCGCAATGCTTATACCATGTATATAACTAATCTTTCCTATGCCTAGACCACATATATGCTACTACTACATCATGCATACATTATGTGTATTTATAATATGTATATACCATGTCTATCTCCCCTATATTTTTTTTTTCATGTACATGCCATGACCATTTTGCATCTACATTATGATCATGCCATGCGTATACCATGGTAATATTATCCCAACATCATGTCTAAATTATCTCTACACCATGATAATACTATGCATATTATTTTTATCCTCGTATTCTCATGTTATTCCATCTTTCATCTCAACCATTTCCACATTCCATTGGTATTTTGAGAACATATGTGTCTATGAGTTATATTAACATGTTTGTTGGTTTGAACACTACACTCACGAGTCTTAATTCGAGTCTCAAAGCATCATGACTCGTACGCTAAACCCTTTTTTTCAACCGTGTTGCATATCATAAATTAAAATTACATACATACAACTTCATAACTCACTCCCTCATACACCTAGATATAAACCCACAAGAACACTAATCTCGCAATGATTTTGTCTCAATTTGGGAAAGGAACAAAGGACAATTAGTTCGATATATTGAAATAAGTTAGTTAGCCTCTTCTGGTGAAGAAATGCTTGATACCGTCAATGAATTCATGACTTCCAAGGCCTTTAGAAATGTTATTTGACAACTTGAGGTAATTTGCAGAAAGGAAGCCATCAGTGCTCAACTGTAAGCCGTGGTCGATATGTTAGTTGCCAAGGCTAGGGAAATTGGAAAAGAATTGATTGTGTAAAGAGAAGAAATCTAGTTTGTCAACGAATGAAAGGGAGAATTGGTTCCCCTCGAGTCTCTCACCCCTTATTGCCTTCGTATGTTCACAAATTATCAGTGTTTGATTATTTATCTGTCTACACCATGATTATGAAAATGAAGGGCTTCTCGACTAGCATTTGGCCAAAATGTTTTGAACCTCACTATTCGGTTCTTCGCTAGTGTGGTAAGGAGATTTTCCCGATGATGTGAAGCTAAGTTGACCTCGTCTCTCCCAAGTCTTCATGGACCAATTTGCTTATAACCAAAGACTAAAAGCTCCCCTTAAGGATTTGCTTCAATATCGGTAAGAAGAAGAAGACTACTTTGGTGAGTTCTTTCGAAGATGGGTCAGAGTCTAGTTGACTATAAGGTTGAAACTTGATTTTTGAATACCTAGCTTCAATCTTGATAGATGGAGCACATCCTTATCTCAAGGAAGAGCTGGTAATGTAGAGATTATGTCATTTTAATGATCTTTATGAAATAACAACTAGACTCAAGGACACTTTTGAGTGAACCAAGGGAAAAAGGAAGGTGAATGAAGCTAGGCCATTCTAAAATGATCGCCATAACATATCTCAATGGAAAGACACATTGACAGCCCTCCTTCAAAAATTGAAAAATCTTGGTTTCATAAGTAATACCATAGAGGGCACATTACAAACAATTGTAATACACTCATGAACTTCATTGAGCGCCACATTCGGTTGGAGTGATCATTGAGCCTACTCCAAGAGTGGGAATCTTTCCATTACATAAGGGTTTAAGATTGATAAAATCCTAAAGAAGAAATATACTTGTGGGGAAGGTAGTGATCTAAGAGCTAGGAATGACCACAACATTATCGTGTCAGCCAACTTAAACAATCTCAAGATAGAAGAGGATCAACTAGTCGAAGATGTGAAGATCAAAGATTTGAGAGAGAGGTTCTGTATCATGAATTAAAGAGCTATGTGGTATGAATGGAAATATTTGCATGTCTCCAACATCTAAATGCCAAGAAAATTATACTATGATGGAATCACTCAACGATCATATGAAAGAGTTCCAATATGTGATGGGAACATTCAATATGCACCCCACATTTTGGCACGATTTCTTCCCATCAACACTTACTGGTAGAGATATTGGTTGGTAACAAAGGATGGGCAATGTCCAAATAATGTTTTGGGCCGAGGTGAGTGAAGAATTTATCTTTCACTTCACTTTCATGGATCCTCCTGAATGTATAAGGATGTTTAGAATGATGAGTCCAATTCGATTTGAGGGAGATGAATCGACTTGAGATAAGGAAATGGAGGTACAAGTGGTAGCCCTTATCCAAGATGAAGAGATGGGTGACTAAAAGGAGGAGGATGAGATTTAGCTGACTTTATCTCCATCGTGTTTCTTTTCTTTAACAATATGTAAGCCCATGAGGCTAAATTTGAATGAAAGTAATAAAAGATTAATAATTTACCTACTTGCTTGAGATCGCACCCAATGACGCATTGCATTCATTTTAGCATATAGATGATGTCTTTAGCATACATGATAATTCTATAAATGAAGTTAATTTGAATACAATTGAAAATCCTAAACTTGTATATGTTTCAAATGACTTGTCTCCCATAGAAAAGAGAGAGATAATAAAAAAAATTGAAAAAAACATGTTCTAACATTTGCTAGGGCTTACAAGGATATGCCCGGTGTTGACTAAGAGATAGCCCAACATCACATTTCAATCGATATGAAGTTTAAACTCGTTAAACAAAAACTTCATTGTTTGAGACCATAGTGGGATAAGAAAGTCAAGGAAGAAATTTCCAAACAAATTGAGACCAAGTTTTTAGAAGTGGTTAAGTATCCGACGTGTGTCACTTATGTGATTCCTGTAGCCAAGAAAGTTGGAAAGGTTCAAGTTTGTGTGGACTATCGAGATCTCAAAAAAGTATCACCAAAAGACAATTTTCCCCTACCACACATTACCATCCTTAACAATAGTGCAACTAGAGCAGCTCTGTATTCCTCCATAGATGGGTTCTCGAGCTAAATTCAAGTTCTTATGGATATCATGCATAAGGTTAAGACTATGTTCATTATTAGTGGGGAGTGTATTTCTACTGAGTTATGCCAATTGGGTTGAGGAACGGGGTTCAACATATTAGAGGGTCGTGATTACTTTGCTACATGACACGATTTATAAAGAATTTGAAGCATACATTGATGATATGCTATTGAAATCTATGACTTGAGAAGATCACCCAACTATCTTGGATAAATTCCTTACTAGAATTGAGAAGTACATCTTGAGGTTGAATCTGAAGAAGTGCGTATATGGGGTGACCTCCGGTAAGTTAGTGGGGAACATTGTCAGTCAATGAGGAATTGAGATGGACCCCGATAAAATCAAAGCCATTTGTGACATGCCTACACAAAAAATGGAAAAAGAGGTTAGGTCATTCTTAGGTTCATTACAATATGTCGATAGATTCTTTTATCGCTTTACCATAGTTTGCGAGCCTATCTTCAAGTTACTAAAGAAGTAACAACCAATTGAATGGAACGATTAATATCAGATAGCTTTTGAAAAAATTTAAGGCTTATATTGTGAAACCACCAATCCTTACACCGCCAATCCCGCGAAAGCCTTTGATCCTTTACTCAGCAATCGAGGAGACCTTTGTTAGAGTAATGTTAGTACAAGAGTAAGACAACAATAAAAGACATGCAATTTATTACCTTATTAAGAAGTAGTTAGAATATGAAAGTTGTTACACTATAGTTGAGAAAATATGTGCCATAATGTTTTGACTCACCAATAATTTGAGACATTATTTCCAATTATACTGAATTTAAGCAGTTATAAAGATTGATCCCATGAAGTAGCTTTGTGAATCCCCCACCTTGGTTGAGAATATGTAGAGATGGTCATTACTTCTATCAAAATTTGATATTGAATACATTACTAGGATATTTATAAAAGAATGAGATGTGGCCAAATTCCTAGTTAGATAAGCATTAGAAACTAATTATTTGGAGAATTTGGAGTTCCCTGATGAACAACTAGCCAATTGTAGAAGCAACACCCGCATGGACTATGTACTTTGATGTTGCTGTTAATAGAAGAGGCTTTGGGTTTGGGGTTATCATTATTACTCTAAAAATTGAACTAATTCAACTATCCAAGTCCCTAGAGTTATTAGTCACAAATAATGGGCCATAATATAAACCATGTCTATTTGGGTTACAAGCAATCCTTGTAGTAAGGGAAGCCGAAGTGTTAGTCATAGACGATTCGGCCTTAGTAATCTGTCAAGTGGTGCGGGATTTGAAAATTAAAGAAGAGTCTCTTCGACCTAACCTCGAAGTAGTTTGGGGTTAGTCATCTAAGTTCAAGAAATTTTTATACTAATATGTTTTGAGAGATGATAACTAAGTGAAAAATTCTTTGGCAACATTGGCCTCCATGTGGGAGAGTCCTTAGGTTAGACCAAAGAAACCATTGATCATTCAGTAATCTAAAGCACCCATATATGAAAAAGGTAGTATTAGAAATGGGGGGAGTTTAAGAAGATCTGTGGTATGCTAACATAGTGAGATTATTACAAGAAGGATAATACCCTAAAAATATAGCTCATTCCAATTGTACCACCTTGAAAAGACTATCAGTTAATGGAGTTTTATTCAAAAGGGCTAGTAATGGATTGTTGCTTAGATGTTTGAATGAAGAAGAAGCTACCTGGGTTATGAGAAGGTTACACTTATGAGACAATGAACTGCCTATGAATGGAAAAGCATAGACAAATAATTCAAATACAAGGCTACTTTTTTATTACCATGATAGCATATTGTGTAGCCAAGTTAAAAAAAGTGCCACTAATGTTATATTCATGGAGAAATCCCACATTCATCGGCTTTCGAACTCTAAAATTATCTACTCCTAGGCCATTTTCAACATGGGGGATAAATATCATCGGCGAGATTCGACCATCATCTAAAAATGGACATGGATACATCATGATTGCAATAGATTACTTCTCCAAGAGAGTTGGGGCCAAATCCCACACCAAAATTACCACTAAGAAGATGGTCAAGTTCATATATCTCAAAATTTATTCTCGATATGGGATTCCTCACCACATCATCAGTGATAATGGGGTTTAGTTCCAAGCCCAAATAGTATAAGTAATTGAGAAATTTGAAATCGAACATCATAGATCATCACTGTACAGACCATAGGCGAATGGGGCAATCGAAGCTGCCAATAAAGCCATTTAGAATATCCTATCTAATGTGGTTATCATGTATAGAGATGGGCTGACAAGCTAACATTTATTATTTGGGTGTATAGAAAGAGTATTCTTACATCGATAAATTAAACTCTGTTCTCTTTAGTATATGGAATGGAAGTGGTTCTTCCAGTGGAAACACAAGTCATATCGCTAAAGGTTGCTTTGGAAGCAAAGTTAAATGAAACCTAATTAGGCTTGAGCAAAATTTGAGCAGTTGAACATGGTTGATGAAGAATAGTTGAAAGCATTGGATTTACATATGTATCAAAAGCTCAGGGCCAAAGCCTACAACAGTCGAGTCAAGCATTAGAAAGAACCATTTAGTGTAGGTGACTTCATACTCAAACAGTTAAAGCATGTCAACAAAAATGCATGTTCGCCACTTTTCTACTGATAAGTTTAATAGTTTGTTCACAAGATTCGGCTATATATCAATGGTGCCAAAAAAACTTATTCATGAAAAAATATAGGTGTTGTCAGTACCTCTTATCAAAAAGAAAAATGATGATAACTGCAAGTATACAGTTGCGATGTAGTTTTAAAAGATATCGAACCTACAGGGAAGTAACCAAGTCCAAGGATCAACAATGGAAAATAGAGTAAATAAAATAAAAATAGATTGGAGGTTTTGGATAGGAAGATTAGAATGAAAAATGGATAAATAAAGATGTGGAATACTAGAGAATTTACATATAGAGATTTTCCCTACAAACAAGTATAGCAAAGAAAATATGCAAGTTCAACAAAGATGTTACGATTCACTAAACTAATCTAACAAACTCGGTTCAAAACACTCAGATGTT
>CATIWQ010170841.1:0-13290 GCA_949673415.1 Euphorbia schlechtendalii | reverse complement strand
CCCTATTTATAGAGTTCGAAGGGTTGCGTCTATCCATACGAAGAGTTGTGTCCATTGGTGAATGATTGCATCACTTCATTGTGATTGGTTGAGAAGCTTCAATCTAATCCACAATGGATAGGCACCTTTTCATGATTGGTTAATTTCTGATAGGCGTCTATTCATTGGCGATTGATGGTGATTGATCATCCTTATTTTGCGGTTGGTAGTTAAGAAGATTAAACTAGAAAACCATCCAAGTCGCAACCGTGATATACAAGTCACAACCGTGAATCTTTGATTGGAAGATTTATGTTTTGAAGAAGAATAAGTCGTGACCGCAAATGGTTGTTGCGATCGTGAATTGTATTTTTCTTTAGAATTCTCCTTATAACTTCATCGATCTTTGACAGCTTCGATCCTAAGCCAAATCTTTAAGTTCCACGCATCTTTTTGCACCTTTTTCACTATTTTTTCATAGAATTCCACTTTAGATCATTTTACTCCCAAGATTTACCCATTTGCATAAAAAAAATAACTACATACCACGTGAAATCTTTTATATGGAGTATAAAAATGACTTAAACTATAGTGTTTATTGTATAAAATTAATATGATAATAAGTGTAATTATACACTTATCAGCTACCTCGTAAAGCTTCAACTATAAATAGATGATAAGAGAAGATGTTCAAACTTGGTGAATCACATCGAATTTCTCTAAGAGCTGAAACTCTGTTCAAATACTCCCAGCTTCAAGAAATTTCAAATCAAGCAATCAGCAAACACTCATCATTTCAATATGTTTGTAATAGAGAGAATATCACTCATAGATTTAACCTTGTAAAGAAATCAACATTTTATAAGTTGAATTTAGTTTGCAATTCTTTTCATAAATCTGAGTGTCAGTTTAGGAAGGGTACCTAAATTGAGTCTAAGAGGTAGTTAGAAAGAAAGGTACTTTCTGTAATAGTGTCTACTCGTTGTAAAGGCTGCTCCGCCTAAGTAAGGAACGAACACTAATTGATTAAAGCTTAGAGAAGGTATCCAGGGACTGGAGGTAGGCTAGAGGCCAAACCAGGATAAAACCAGGTGTTGAAGTTCTAACTTTAGCTCTCACCATTATCACGTTCATATCTCATTTATCATTCTTTCTGTTCTATCGCTTTTGCTTGAAAAACCAATCCAAGCTGAGTTGAGAACTCAGTAAGCGATTGAAGATAAATTGTTCTAGCAAAGCTGAGCAGTTTATACATTTTTAGACGCCGCTCAACATCGCTTTACTCAACACGCATCTAAAAACTAAACTTGGTTAAAACATTTTTATAAACTTTAAAAGTAACCAAGATCTACAGTCACCCCCCCACTCCTATTGTAAACAAGCCATTTAAGGTCCAACAAAGAGGAGCCAATCCCGCTCTGCTTGGCCGGGCTTAAGTTACCCTTTCCACTCTCTGGGTCAGCCATGTTCTTCTTTTGGTTTTCCCACACTATCCACTTCCAGGCTTCTTGCATCACTAAGGCCAATGACTTTGGCCTCTTAATCACAGCTCCTTCAATAAATTCGGGCATCTAAAGTTGTTAGCTAAGGCATCAATGGCTACCTCTAAGCCTCACCCCCTGATCTCTAATGTCATCTTATTGAAACGCTATAGGTAGGACAATAAGCTCTCCCCCCGATTTTCCTTGCTAGGTTGCAAGTCTTGCACTGTCTTCTACGATGGTAATGAAGTGATAAAATAGAGGATGAAATCCTGAACCATTTGTTTGAAGGACGTGATGGATTCGGGCTTAAGTCTCTCAAACCAATAGTTTGCTGGCCCGTCTAATGTGGCTGGAAATAGCTTGTTTTTCATGGAGTCTGTAGCTGTAGTAAAGACTAGAGACTGGCAGAAGTTCTTCATGTGGTTGGCCGGGTTACCTTCTCCATTGTACATACGCAGCTTGGGTATTGAATTTCCCGTCGAATAGCGCTTGCTAAATTTCCCTAGAGAATGGAGATTCCATGTCTTCTACTTCAGGCAGCACCGGTCCACTCTGACCTCGGCCATGTAGGCCTTGAGATCCTTCATTATCTCAAGTTTTTGCTACCTCATAGAAGCCTCCATCTCCTCCTTCTTGACCGCTTCCCGGGCTGCTATTCTGTGTTCCCCTTGGGTAAGGTCAGTTCCCGCATCTAAATCATCTAAACAATATCGCTAAGGTCTCTTAGAACCTATCTCCTCCTCAGGTTGACCATTTCTTATGTTCCTCTCCAAAGGTGGTCTTCTAGTATGGGGGCATGATGCCGAGGTCTCTATTTGGGCCACCCAGTTTTCTTTCGATAAGCCTTGGCTTTCCCATTCCCAATACCTAGTCGGACTCAACGATCTATCTCCACTCCATTCCATCTCTACTGCCGGCTCCTTTCCTGAGCGATGGGATCAAACGAGGCTACCAGATTTTTCCCATCTCCACTCTGATCTCTCTCCACCTCCGTGTTCCACAGCCTTATTGACCATGAGTGGGACCTCCAGATCCGATCTATTGCATACCAAATGCCTCTTGTATCCATCCTACTTTTTAGAGTATAGCACGGCCTCCAAGGCCCTCAGCCTCCTTTCAATAACCTCTCGAGCCAGTTTCTCCTCATTTACAGTGTCTTGCACCATTGCCATTGTGTACATCAGCTGCTTGGTGTACTTGGTGATGGCATGCTCCTTTGGAGTCGCATTAGGGAGAAGCTAAGCTTCCAATTCCTTCTCCACTTCCTCTGAGATCAGGGTGAGTGTTAATATGTTTCCCCAAACATCACGGGGCAGGGTGCATTCACCCATTTCGGTAGAGGCACCATCCGCCCTATTCTGATTTTCTACTAGGTTAGAATTGTGTTTAGTGATTTTTTGTGAAGAATGGGGATCCATGATTGAAGTTTTGAAGGAATGCATCCATGCTCACCTCACCAATGATTTCGAGCGATCCAAATGTTGGTTATCTACAACACAAGCAAACATTAGACAGGCTCGATCGGGGTTCCGGCGAAGCCTCTCCAACCGCTCTTGTAGTGCATTAACCGCTCTAACATAACTGCTCAATCATAATCACTACCATGTATCATGGGTTTGACTGGGCCTCTTCGGGTATACGGGCCTCGTGGGCTATGGGCCATTTGGTGGGCTGTTATTAGATCGTATAAATTTTGCTACTTAGTTATATAAATTAATTACATGTAAAAATATATTTCTTTGATCATAACTATTTATAAAGTATTTACAATGAATATTTAGTAAAGAAAAAAATTTATGACAAAATTAATTATATATTGTCACAAATTCTATAAGTATCCTTGACAATTGATGATGTACAAAAATATCACAATAACCATACATTGACGATTTCACTTATTATTTTAAGGTGACAACTTAGATGTTTTTGTGATGAATTTATAGATTATTAATGACAAATGAATTTTCATTAAAATTTCATGTATAAGGTATTTTTCTTTGAATTCGTCACTATAATTGAACTTTTAGATGATGAAATGCAAGATCTGTCATATCACTACGCTATAAATGGTCTGTCACAATAATGAAAAAATGTTGCCTAAAGTGCCAAAAGTGTTGCAAAAGCACTTGTCGCAACACTTTTCCGTGAAAAAAGTCGTTGGTGATGGTTCTCCACCAGTGCAGAATAGGCTTTTGCTGACGGTTTTGAACCGTCCGCATAAGTCGCGACGTCATTGATCAGAAGTAATGCGGACGGTTCAGAACCGTCCAGAAAAGTAGCATTCCGGACGGTTCTTAAGAGCGAACCATCCGGAATAAGTAGCATTCTGGACGGTTCTTAAGAGAGAACCATCCGGAATGCTCTAATTTTTTAACAAAAATAATTTTATAACTTCATTTATGAGCTACTTAAATTGGATTGAAGGAGCCCTGTACTTTAGCTGTGTCCTGACCTAAAGAAATACCAATATGGATAAGAAAATAGTTAATTGGCTAGCTTGACTAGCTAAATAGAACAAAAAAACCAAGTATCATGGCTGTCACAATAACAAGGACTGCAATACTAGTCTTTAAGATATCAAGATTAAATGTGTGCGTTGCAGCATAATACACACTGAAAAATGAGTATACTAGACATCAAACAAAAAGAACATTATTCATACCATGATCAACATGACCAATAACAGACATATTACGAATGTTATGCTTATAGTCCATAGTGCGCCGAAGTTCCTCTGCTGTAAACTTCACCTGCAAATACCAAAGGCATTCCCCAAAAAAGATCAGCAATCCAGTTAGACCAACATTTTGTGAACTCAAAAAAACTTAAAACAGATCCTCAAACATACCATTTTTGCTAGATTTGAAAGTCTCTAAATGAATCATCCAAACAATAAGTAATACAAATTAATCACTTCATCATAAAACATTAAAACAAAATCAACTAGTACCAGTTCACAGTCAAAGTCATGCTACAAAGGTTAATTAAAAAACTTTTAAAAAATAGGTGATATCATTTTCTGTTCATGAATCAATGGAAAAACCTGTTATAAAGTCATGATCAATAAACGATTTTTCTCAGTTTATACGTGATCTCCCAGAACCAATTATTTGTTAAACACCAATCAACAATCTTAAAATATGTAAGCATGAGCTAATATGATCTTATCATAATCACCTTCAGATTCTCAATCAAATGAAAATACGATCTCTTACAACATAAGATTGAAAAGAAGCTGAAATTTAAACAAATAAATACACCTCAAATCATTAAAAACAGAGAAAGCAACGCATCGACAAGAAAGAGAATTGAGAAAATACAATCGAAGCAACACCAATACTCCATTAATCAGATCTAAAACAAAGCACATGAACATGGAGAAACGATTGATAAAAGGATGAGAACAAATCGAAGTAGAAATAAGATATCTTGATACGAACCTGAAGAGGTAGCTGATTCACAGAAAAACCAAGTATCATGGCAAAGTATAATCAACTAATTAAGACTAGCAATGCACTTCGAAGTAAAACTCTACATATAAAAATCTTAAGCTAGCAGAAGAGAATTACTTACAGAATACTTGCCATCGAACAAGGGTTTCAAGTTCATCAGTATAATCTTCCTGCACATGCAAATTCAAAAGACCAAAGGTTCAACAAAGGAACAAGTTGAACTGTAAAACCTAGCAGAAGAGAATTACTTACAGAATACTTGCCATTAAACACCTGCAATATCTTTATGCTACCCAAGCCTCAATTTCTTCACTGCGCATGCGCAAATCGGAACAGTGAAAGTGATGTAATTGATTGAGAAACAATTTGAATTGTTCTCCAATGGTAGTTTTAAAGATTAGGTTGAGAGCAGAGGTGGAGGTGTTGAGAGCGGCTGTGAGAAAGGAGAACACTAGAGGCGTTGAGAGCAGCAGAACAAGTGAAATTAAAGATTAGGTTTTCGTAGTTATATTGCTCATGTATTACGGACAGTCATTAAGTAATAACCGTCCGTAATACTATAAAAGGTATTGCGGATGGTTGTTAAGTAACAACCGTCTGCAATAACCTTTGTATTACGGACGGTTGTTACTTAACGACCATCCGCAATACTATAAGAAGTATTGCGGACGGTTGTTACGTAACAACAGTCCGCAATAATCTTTATATTACGGATGGTCTTTACTTAAAGACCGTCCACAATACTATAAGAAGTATTGCGGACGGTTGTTACATAACAACCGTCCGCAATAACCGTTAATTATCTCCTCCGTCTTTTCGTCCTTACTTTTACAGACGGTTTCTAGTACTACCCTCGCAAATGGTGCGTCCCTATAAGCCATTTTTACACTAGTGTTAGGAACCGGAGGAGTAGTAAACTATATATAACTGCTGTACTGATTTAGTAAACAATGTTTTGTTAAACATATTTATGACTTATTTAATATATAATTAAAGCATCTCAATGATTCTACTACTACTGCGTACAGAAAAATAAAGCATATCAATAACATCTCAATCATGTACATGTATATAGCACATTTTAAACCAAGAAACATTTAATGAATCATCATCTCTTTACAGTTGTCCCAATTAAACCTTCCTTCTAAATTTTAATTTGTTCTTATTAAATCATTAACTTGGCAAAAAGCATTATATTTTGTTTTTCTGAATAATAGATGTCAGTCATTCTATATTCAAATAAATAAGGTTCATAGAGCCTACATTTTTAAAAAAAGTTACATGAAATACAAAGAAATTTAATTTTAGATCTCATTGACATAAGTTAATGGATCCTATAATTTAAAATTGTGCTGAATGATGGACTTATGCACAAATAAGATGGACCAATAATATATTAGCTTTTTAGCACTTTCCTTTTTTTTTTTTTTATCTATTTTTGGTGTTAATAAATTTTATTTTTTTACCTGAACATTTGTATGCACGTATGTGTTTAAACTTAATATTTTATATATTAAGTTTTAGACGCCATATCACAATGGTTTCAACTTCTAATTAGATTGAATCATAAGAATGATATATTTAAAATGTCAAAAATCTGTAAGCTTACATGTGGTTTATATGGAGGAACTATTTATTTTTTAATTTAAGGGGATACGGAAACCTTTTGAGGTGAAATAGGACAGGTTCAAAGAGTTGCTAATGCATGTACATGTTAATAAAATTAATATAGATTCATGGTAACAAGTGAGCGATTGATTTATTGCATCCAATACATATTTTAAATAGAAAAAATCAGGTTTAGGACGACTAAGGCAAGACAAGCAATGTATGTTTGATTTAGTTACTTTTTTTTTTTTTTTGTAATTGTTGCTAATTTTAATGATAATTTTTTACATCTAAAATAACTAAAGCTAACCACAATCAAACAATTCGAAACAGTGACGGAGCCACGATTTAGACTCTGGTGGGGTACAGTTTCAAATGGAGTGAGATAGGTAACGGTGAATCGACAATAATAATGTAATGAATTTGGGAAAAATGAAGATTGAATAACACTTTGGCATTTTTTACGTTAAAATTAAAAAATATTCGTGAAAATATTAAAGTGTATGATGAAGTCTACGCATTATTATGCTTCACATTTAAAAAATAGTTCATTAATCAACGTGTTAAGAAGAATTTTATTTTTGATTTGAAAATATTGTATTCAAAATATCATAATAAAAAAATTAAAAGATAAGCAATTAAAATGTAAGAAGAAAAAACCAAATAAAATCATGAATTTTATAAAAAAAAATAAAGATTATAGCAAATATTTAGGAATTTTTTTATTCAAAAAAAAGAATAATCATGCTAAAAAGTTAATAATATGAAAATAAAATTTTAAAAAAGTAAAAATAAAAATAAAACGGCAAGCAAGTAAAAGAATTACGAAAACAGATCAAGCAAAAGGAAAGAAATGTGCAAAATAATGAACAACAAATAAAAATGAAAGAACAAAAATAAAAAAATTAATTGAAAAATAAAAATGCTTGAATATTGAATAATTTTATAAATCTAGAACAGTGTTTTATTACAAGGATGAGAGGAATACCAAAAGAAATTAAAAATTTTATAGTGAAAATAAAAGTAAAATGTTATACTAGATTCGAATCATGATCATTCGTGTAAAATGAAATCTCATGGATTGATGGAGCAAAGTATTGATAATAATATATTTTTAACAAATATAATAATATTTTAATTATTCTATACGTATTTTTTTACGATTGGTGGGGGCACCCACCGCCTATTCCCGCCCCTGATTCGAAATATTTTTATAATCAAAGGGCAAAAGGCATATTATTTTTCAATAATCTCGAAACTCACAAATATTGTTTTAAAAACAGAACAAGGCAGTTGGCAAATGCTTTTTTCATAGGACTAAATTCATAATTAAGAATTATTTTACATTTTGGGTGACATGTGTTTTTTGTGATTGGAATTACAATTTTAATGTATCTAATATAATTCAATAATAGAAAAATGTGAACCCGTAGAGATTGTTAAGACACTGCACTATAGATTGAAGAAGAAAGATGATATTTTGTCCTTTTATCTTTCCTTTTAATTTTGAATTAATGGTTGAAGTGTATAAATACCTTTGAAATGACTAAACAAATTCAGTACTAAACATAACAAACATTTTATAGCTATTAGTTAAGGCTCCAAACTGTAATATTCCCTCCAGCCATGCAAAATTCAAGACCACATGCAGCCTTACTAGCCAGCCCCGGCATGGGACATCTCATCCCCGTCCTTGAGCTCGGAAAACGTCTAATTTCCGACCATAACTTCCACGTAACCGTCTTCGTGGTTTCCACTGATGTCTCCACTGCAAAATCTCTACTTAAATCACCATTTCCAAATCTCACCATTGTTACCCTTCCTTTTGTAGATATCTCTAATTTGGTAGGCCCTACCAGCCATGTAGTCACTCAAATTGTCACCCTAATGCGGGAGTCATTGCCAAACCTTCGCTCTGCGATCTCGGAAATGAAGTTCAAGCCCACGGCTTTGATCGTGGACTTATTCGGAACTGAAGCTTTCCCCATCGCCGATGAGTTCTACATGTTAAAGTATGCTTTGGTCACCACGAATGCGTGGTTTCTAGCAGTAACGATATATGTTCCAACCGCAAAAAAAGATATGGAAGAACATGTTATTCGCGAGAAGCCGCTACGATTGCCTGGCTGCAGGCATGTTCGGTTTGAAGATGCATTTGACGGGTATTTGGATATGGATGGTCCGGTCTATGGTGAGTGTAAAAGAATTGGAACCGAGATACCAACGAGTGATGGGATTTTGATAAACACATGGGTGGATTTCGATACTTCGTCAATTGGATCTCTTGGGGATCCAAAACACCTAGGGAAGGTTGCTAGGGCACATGTGTATCCAATCGGCCCGCTTTACAAACCAATTAATGTTGTGGTTGGAAAGGCGAAGCATGTCATGGAATGGCTAGACACTCAACCCGTTAAGTCAGTGATCTACATCTCATTCGGAAGCGGTGGGACTTTGTCGACTCGACAAACTGAAGAACTGGCATGGGGTTTGGAGCTGAGTCAGCAAAGGTTCATTTGGGTGTTTCATCAACCAACGGACGGTGGTGATGTTTCCGGTTCATTTTTTAGTGTAAGTGACGAATCGCATGCTCTGGAAGCCTATCGTCCGTATGGATTCTTAGCCCGAACACGAGAATTAGGGCTTGTCATCCCTATGTGGGCTCCCCAAGCTGAGATCTTGGCTCATCAATCGGTAGGTGGTTTTTTAACTCATTGTGGTTGGAACTCGGCTATCGAAAGCATCATGAACGGGGTGCCAATGATCGCATGGCCGCTTTACGCCGAGCAAAAAATGAATGCTACCCAACTGGTAGAAGACCATAAGGTAGCTGTTCGGATAGAGAAGCGGCTGATGGACAACGTGGTTGGAAGAGAGGAGATAGCAAAAACAGTGAGAAAGATTATGGAAGACGGCGAAGGGGAATCAACAAGAAAACGAGTCGAACAACTGAAAAATAGTGCAGAGAAGGCAATAAGTAAAGGTGGAACATCACACAATTCACTATCTCAATTTGTCAAAGAATGTGAGAATAGGTGTCATTTAATGACAACAAAGCCTACAACTGCTTAAATATAATGCATGAGATGAAATTGACTAAAATTTTATATATTTCGGTTGAATGAGTGATAAGTTAATTTTAATTTGATTGGAAAAATGTCAGTTTTTATGAAGATTGTGAAGATATTTAGATTGCGAGCAAAATTGGGACAACATGTCTAACATATTGCATTTTGGAGCTGAAATTGGCGAGGTGGCCAACTTCTCCACTTGGCTTATTTTTCATTGTAGTGCATTTTAGTGTTATTACTCTTGTGTAATTTCAAAAGAAATAATTTATATGTTACAAAGTTTACTTGTAACATTTTTATGTATCATATTTTTTATTATAAGTTTCATATTAATTATAGTATATATAATTAAAACTTTTTATATTTATAAAAGAAGTTTACTGTGGTAATAAGTGTGTGTTTATTATTTTTATAAATGTTTTTAATTAGCTTTGATTTGTGAGTTACATATTTTATTATATTAAAATATTTGTAACTCTTGTTTTTATTATGTTTTATGACAAAAGTAAAAGTCATACGCTGAATATGTTTATGACTCAACAACTATATTTTTCATTATAAATATGATGAGCCATCATGAGTTGAAATAGAAAAAAAAACCAACATAATTTGATGAGAGATTAGTATATTATATATACTTTCTAATTTTCATGTCTCATACAGTTTTGTGCTGGTATTCTTACGAATGATTGAAGCATTCAATCTTTTTCCCCAAAATTATTTTGTTCTAATTTTCTAGATATCTATGTTCCTGTTTTCACTTTCAAATCGAAAGTGAAGGAGTTGTTTAATCCTGGAAGGAACTACGAAGTATCCTTTAAGGACAGTGTCATTCGACATGACTCAACTTATCGGTTGGACCGGAAAATTTCATAAGGAGAACTTTGGTTGGCACCTCCAAATCCGAGAGAGAAAATCGAGATCGAAGAGTTTATTTATATACTTTTATTTTTTCCATTGTTTTTCTAACAATATTAAAGGATATTTTGTAGTTTATGTCATAATAAAGTTTATTCTTTAGATGACAGATTTTATGAACGCAATAGCATTAGGAACAACGGTTCCAATTGATGGGTGATGATCCCGATGCTAACGTGAGAGTAGTACAGACTCTACGATACGTGGGAGAAGTTATTTTCAAAAATGAAATACTTAAAAATGTGGGGGTATTGTGATAAGGTTCAAAACCTTAATTTGTGTGTTGATAGTTTGTGTTGAGCATATATAATGTTGTATATATGTCATATACTTAATGTGATTTTGAGAAAGAGTATCATAAGGATGAATGATGGTGTCTTAGAACACTTTATTGAGAAACTTCATAAGAAGTTTATGTGTATACCTTATAATTATAATAAAGAGGAAAAATGGTTATTGAGCAACCATATTAAGTATTGTGAAATTCTTAAGAGTTACTATGTGTTATGTTATTATTATGTGGAAATCCATTGTATTAAAATGATACAATGATGTTAATTGAATATTTCATTCAAATGAGACAAAATATCTTGTAAGTATTTTGTGAGAAATTTTCTTTTCGGTTTTTGAGAAAAAAAAATTTCTAATTTTAGTGGAACCACCACTTGAGTTAGAAGAGGCTTTTTCCCTCTAATATAAAATTTTTGAAAATATGGGTTTGTTTGAAATTTTGAAAAGTGTGGGGTATTTAAAAATATATATTCTTTAGAGGAATATAATATTTCTCAATTTTATGTTCATAATTTTGAATAGTTCATGTGATTATCTTTATTCTGAGTATTTAAATTATCAATAGAATAAAGATACTTTTCTCATTAAAGTTCGTCATGGAAGACAATAAAGTGATCAATTTAACATTGGGCGTAAAAATCATAAGGATGAAATGAGAGTGTCTTGGTAACATAAGAACACTATGTTGAGGAACTTATTAAGAAGTTTGAATTTGATGATGTAAGTCATATGAATATTCCTTATGATTCCATTACACAATAAAAGAGAAATATAGTGATCTAGCTGATCAAACCAAGTATGCACAAATAGTATTTTGTTGCACTTGATGAGTTTCATAATTTTTGACATAAATATATGTGTGAGCGGGCGACACGGAGCAGTGGACCGAGAGCGCGCGAAAATGATAGGCGTGGTTCACCGGGGTGTTTGGAAAAGAAGAAAAAGCATCGGGTCGGGGACCCGGAAAAAAGGTTAAAAAAGAAAAAGGCGAAAAACGTTTAAGATCGGTTCGAACCCGAATCTGCCATCTCTTAGTGTAGAGTCGCCACCTGGATTAGCTCTTTCCAGGAATTAGAGTCCTGTGAGGCTTAACGTCAGGGGGACAGCCCACCAAGACATAGAGATTCGGGTCCGGGATAAGTTGCTTATTTCTCATTGGATCACATTAAATTACATCTACAGAAAACCGTATTCTTTTAATTGTGCATATTCGCACTTAGGTCTTTTTGGAGTTTAGATGCATGATTTACGTATTGCGAAATAATAAATCATTCACAAAGCGGAAATATAAACCATCCACGAAACAATAAGTAAATGCGAAAAGTAAAAGCGAAAAATGAAAATTACAAGGCTTCAAAAATCGGGGGATGCAACCGCCCGCTAACCTATTAATTACATTTCCCAAAAATTGAAATTGCGATACCCGAAGGAAAATTAAAATCCTAAACATACATCTAATCCTAATCTACCTACATCCACAAAGGTTAGCACAGGGGATAGCACGTATATTCGATTTTAGATTTAGCGAGGCCCGTGTGGCCTAAAAAAAATCAATCACGATATTGTGTTTATTGTTTAAATAAAATCGTCCATTTTATTAGCACATTGGTTGCTCATTTTAATTAATGAAAATGCTTGCATGGTAAAACCTGAGGTCTGTTATCCGAGAATATGTTTTATTCCCTTCGTGGGGGTGTTCTAACATACATCTCCTTTTAATCAAGAAAAAGATGAAGAAGAATTACAACAGTTGAAATAAAATAAAATTAATTAAAATCCTAGGTTCACAGAAGAAATTAAACACTGAAAATACAGGGATTGTAGTTCTAGGAACTCAGAGGCTTACCCTTACTGAACGAATCCACTTCGAAGAAATCCGATCGGTCCTTGAGAAATCCTCCTCGTCTTTTTGTTTAGGTAAAAATGTTGTAGTAGAAAGTCTAAAATTGTTCGTTTTATTCTTGGAATTCGAAGTCGTTCTAAAAGCTATATTTTTGTCTAATAATTTCGGGATCCTGATTTGTAACATCCCACTTCATAAACATCGTAATTGCATTTAGATACATATGTTATATGTCATGAAATTTATTATGTGGTATAATTATATATTATATATTATATATTATTTTAAACATTAGTTTCAGTTATATAAATACGAAATAAAATATGTAAAGAGATAGTTTTGGGATGTTACTTTAAAGAAAAATAATTATAGTTAGTTAAAATATTTTAGTATTATTTGGAGAAGTTGTGTATTAGAATTAGTATGGAATAAGTATGAGTATAGTATAACATAGTATAGTATAGTTATAAGTATTAGTATTTGTAATTAATAATAATAAAGGAGGGTATAATGATCTTTTTGCTACTTAGATATTTGTAAAACCTGATAAGAAGAGATAAGGAGGGATTTTTTTGTTCAGAGAAATAAGAGAAAAACGCAGCCATAGGAAGAGAAGAGAGGAAGAAGAAGAAGAGGAAAAAGAG
>CATIWQ010170839.1:0-49551 GCA_949673415.1 Euphorbia schlechtendalii | reverse complement strand
TCTCGCGGGGTCTCCCGCGAGGGTCGCTAAGGACCCTCGCGGGAATCCCCGCGAGGGTGGTATAGCACCCTCGCGGGAGTCCCCCGCGAGGGGTGTCTAGGCCCTCGCGGGAGTCCCCCGCGAGGGGTGACTAGCACCCTCACGGGGAGCCCCGCGAGGGCTGCCAAAGGCCCTCGCGGGTGTCCCCCGCGAGGGGTGGTTAACACCCTCGCGGGAGTCCCCCGCGAGGGTGGCCAAAGCCCCTCGCGGGAGTTCCCCGCGAGGGGTGACTAGCACCCTCGCGGGGAGCCCCGCGAGGGCTGCCAATGGCCCTCGCGGGTGTCCCCCGCGAGGGGTGACTAGCACCCTCGCGGGGAGCCCCGCGAGGGCTGCCAAAGGCCCTCGCGGGAGTCCCCCGCGAGGGTGGCCAAAGGCCCTCGCGGGAGTCTCCCCCGAGGGCGGCCTAGCACCCTCGCAGGGAGTCCCGCGAGGGCTGCCTCGCGCAGCTTTGCGCGAGGCTGTCTCGTGCGGGCTGCCTTGTGCAGCCTCGCGCGAGACTCTCATGTCTTTTTTTTTTATATATATAAATATTTTTTTTTAAATAATGTAAATCGTCCGAGGAGGATTCCCATATGAAGATCGTCGGATGGTCGAAAATTGTGTGATTTGAGGATAAATTTCCCGAAAAGCCGTCATCATTGAACGCGCGAGCTGGTACAAAATCCCGTGCTCACAATTCTACTACATTGCCATAAAAGTTCTCGGGTTTGGGTTCATTTTCTGTCATGGTTGAACTTCCCAACACCCTTTTGGTCATCATTGCTTAATTTTATGGAAGTGTGGCAGTCACTATTTCGATAAGGATCCAACCGTGACTTTGGGACTTCGCTTTGGTTTATCATTTCATGGCTTCTTTGGAAGAGAAGAAATTGTTTCGTGTTCGAAGGAGTGCTAGACCAGGAACACATTTTCATTAAGAGTATTCATTTATGTTGGTTTATTTTCCATTGTAATAAGCGTTCAATTTCATTTTCGACCTCGGACATTTTCATTAATCCGGGTCTCTTGCTAGCTTTGAACTCATGTAATTGAACTATGTATCACTTGTGCATTTCACGCTTAGTGACACGCTCCTTTTATTAAAAAGAGGAGTGGGTATTTTTTAGGTCAGTGTTTTGCATCAACCTAGTTGAGACGAGCACCCTGAAATTTTCACGCACCCCAAACTTTTTCCAATGGAGGAACATATTGTTCCTCCGAAGGTTTTAAAAAAATAAAAGAAATAAGCATTATTGAGCTTTGTTCTTTCATTACAACAATGTAATACGTATATAATTATATGGTAATTAATGATATGCTTGACTAAATTGGGAAAAATATCTACTGTCCTCATTTCTGTGTCCTCTTTAGTGTACCCCATTCAAAATTTGACAAGTGTAAGATACAAAGGAAAGAGAATCTCACTAATAAGAAAAAGAAAATTAAAGTGAATAAAATAATTTCAAAAATTTACACTTATCAAATTTTGAATGGGTTACACTGAAGGGGACACAGAAATAAAGGAATTTAAAGCTTCCGCTGTTTTATTCCGTTCAAAATTGTTTCCATAATTTCTATCTTGTATTCATGCTTTATCAATGCTAAACATACTACTTTCTTGATTCAATTTCATTCGTAATATGTCAATTATATTCATTTTTCCAGTTTGATACATAAATTTTATTTATTCTCATTATCATACGTAAACTTTAAGATTAAGATTGTCTTTCATATAATACATATGACCTTTTATTACTGGTTACACTTAACATTCACTAAAAATCAATATAATATAATATTTAAAAAATGATATTTTCTTTTTTTATTTCTTTCTCTTTCTATTGTTTTCCATCCCTTCACATATTTTCGACAAATATGACCACTTCTCAGCTCTATTATCTATTAGCTTTAACACTTACCCTCTTTCTTTTTGCAAAGTCACCACCAATTAAAGTGAAATGATCACGGTTGCAAACTTACACTCCCGCAGAAAAGTTGAAATTAACTTTCAACTAATTCTAATTTATATAATTAAAAAGCTTATATAAATTAAATATAGATGAACACATTATTTATAAAATCAACATGGGTTTGTACAAAATATTTTATTAGAATGTAAATTAAACAAATTACAAATGAATTACATACTTCGTATATAAAATTATTTAAAATACCACAATGTAAATTGTTGCATTATTATCATTTAAACAGCAGGGTTTTCTCTAGATGGCGTTATTTTTCTAATTTATGCTACTGAAATATAATATTCTAACCTTATTCCGTGCCCGAAGATCTAACAACACCGCATAGGATAATGACAAGTTGAATTCATCTCACGGTGAGTTGGAGTATGAATATATATTCACAACTTCCGCAGCGTCGAAGATCGATAACGATCAATTTACGATGTTTTTGTCGCGAGATGAAAACCGGGAAGAGAGCATGATGAATGGATTGAAAATGAAATTACCGTGAATTCCAAATTTTCAATTACAGGATATTAATTAATTACAATCAAGTCCTTAAACTTTTGATTATTTGCAATTAAATCATTAAAGTTCTACAACTTTTTAATTTAGTCAAAATAACTAGATTATATCGGATCCTTTGACCCGATTAACCTGCTTATGGGCGGACCGAGTAATTCCAACAATTTTATTATACTGTGAAAGGTTTATATTGTTAAAAAAATAATTTTTGCATCTTTTTTTGTTAAAGAAATTCTTAGGAATGACCACTTTTATCTACAAATTAATTTAACTTACAATGAAGTCTTTTTTTTACTAACAACTTACAATGAAGTCATTTAAAAAATATATAATTCAATGACTAATTTCACCTTAATTGTTTTCCCAAAAAAATAACTAAACGAGAGAATTAATTTTAATTATACATATGTGTTGATTCTAATTATACTTTCAATTTTATAATTTAAAATGACTTAATATAAAAATGTATTAAATCAGAATTAACCAATTCAGAAATCGATTAGTCTTTATGCAACAACTAAAAATTCAAATTATTGAATTTATATTTTTGCCAAAGATATTAATGAAAAATCCATTTGACATTTTTGTTTTGAGAAATAAATTTACTAACATATGAACTGAAATTTGATGTAGAAAACATACATATATTAGTGGTATATGATTAATAAAAATATAATAGATTTTATATTAAAAAAAAACAGCTGCTATTAAAGAAAGTAGGCCAGTACTAGGAATAACCAATAGTTACAAAAATTTTATATATATATATATATATATATATATATATATATATATATATATATATATATATATATATATATATATATCAAAGAGGTAAAAAACATTTATTATATATATGCACACAAAGTGGTAAGGGATATATAAAGGGGTATTTATCAAAACATGACGGTTTTACTAAATTATTTTGGGTAAATGTTTATTCAGTTACATATCAGTCCATTTTAAAGATTTCATATTATAAACTACTCTCCCACCACATTCAACATGTTTTTTTATATTTTTGTTTTGTTTTACATTTATCTTTAAACTGTTCATTTTCACATGCCGCTTTAAAATATTTTAATTGTATCTTTTTTACGGTAAAAACCCATCAATTGTGGTATATTTTTTCCAATTATTCGATATTTGCAACTAATCTATTAGATACATGGTAGAAAGTTGTTAGATTCCCTATATTTCATTTGAAATTAGTTCAATCTGTTAGAAATCTATTAGAAACATGATATATATGTCTTATAATATTCTTAATAGGTTTCCATCATATTCTTACCAGATTTCAACCATGTTTCTAATACATTTAAGGTAAATGCAAATCGTTTGTCCCTGAAACACAAATGTGTTAGAAATTTTTAGAATCATAGTAAATAGTTAATAAGTAACTCGAATAAGTTATAAATATCCAAAAAAGGCACAAAAAATGATTTATCATAGCATTACAAGAATCTAATATGATTCTAATTGGATTCTAATACATGTAGGTCTAGTTTGGTTTGGCGAAATGAAAGAAAATCAAATATATGAACTGAAATTTGATGTGGAAAACATACATATATTGGCGGTATATAATTAATAAAAATATAATATATTTTATGTTATAAAAAAATCAGCTGCTATTAGAGAAAGTAGGCTAGTACCAGGAATAACCAATAGTTAGAAAAATTATATATATATATATATATATATATGTGTGTGTGTGTGTGTGTGTGTGTGTAACGAAGAGGTAAAAACATTTATTATATATATTCACACACGTAATAATAAATCCACGTGATTATAGGTCATATGTATCACAATGATAGGTTACCTTAAAGTTTATGTATAATAATGAGAAAAAATAAATACATGCACTAAATTGAGAAAATATGTATAGTTAATGTATCATGAGTGAAATTAATCTCTACTTTCTTATGTTTGTATAAAATGTTGGTATGATTTGGGTAAAAGTAGTAATAATTTTTTTGAGTAACTCAATGTGATAACAGGTTATATGTATTACAAAGACTATTCTGTGAAATACAAAGAAAAACGAATGCAAAAAGTTTACAAAGAGTAGAATATTTATCTTGAATCCATAACTGGATGAAATAATTATTTCTAAATACTATATGAATCATGGAATAGTTATTCCTAATATCTAGGAATAACTTTCCGCCCCGTTTACAGAATCTGGGTAAATACTATATCCAAACGAGCTTGTATGGTAAATGCAAAAGCGTTTGTTTAAAAAATATACCATTAGAAAACTATTAATAACCTAGTAAAAGGTTGTTAAGTAGCTCGGATAAATCTTAAATATCAATAAAATGCACAAAACGTACTTCTCATGGAATTATAAAGAATCTAATAAAAATCTAACTAGATTTTATTAAATTTGTTCAATGCTTTATGATTTCATAATTTACGACTTCATAAAAGTCCATTAAAATATATTGCTAACAAAAATTTAATAAATTTCGAATAGTTTTTGAATTTTTTTTAAAAAATATATCATAATAGATGATGTTTAAAAAAATAAAAAAGAAATGATAAAAAAATTTAAAAGCAACAAGTCAAAATATAAACGGTTAAACAAAGCAAAAAAAAAAAACATGCGAAAAACATGAGATTTATAAATATTATTATATATAAATTTGTAAATGAAACAAAATATTTATTTAACTACTCCCGTAAATAATAGACTTTTGATAAAAAAAATGCGGAAATGAAATGGCGGAAATGGCAAAATTGGAAATAGTACAGCTTAAAATTTCCATGTCATACGGTAGAAGTCAACAAGTCTATATCCGAATACAATTCCAAATTTAATAATTAAAAAAATTGAAAATGGAAAGTGTTCGTTAGAAAACAGAAAAAGCCAATTAACTTCTGTAGTGGGTATTATTGAGATTCCTGGAAATTTCACTACTCAACGCTCTCCACAACGGCTGCATTTGGATTACTGCGGCTATATAGTGTGGAGCCACAGCCAATTTTGAGGGATAGTGTCTATTCTCCAAACCCTAGCTCTCTCCAATTTAAGCCGTCGGGTCTCTGGTTTTGAAATTCAACGGAGCGCTATCCTTGAAGTTGATCAATAAAATTTTCAAGGATTCGTGTTTTCCTTTGGGAGATCTGAAATTGAAGTTGTCGGTACTCTTCTCCTTTCCTTTTTATTTTTCTGTCTCGTTTCATTATTTTATTGTGGTTTTTTTATCAAAAATTTTCCAGGATTCGTGTTTCGTTAGTTCGCATGCTTTCTAGGGATCCACATTTTCTTTCTTGATTCTATTATCTCCATCTTTGAAATTGATGAAAAAAATTTCTAAGGATTCGTGTTTTCCAACGAGTCTGTTTCATCTATGGAAATCACTGATCTCGTTTCAGTGGGAGTTTGATGTTTTTTTTATAATTAAAAATTGAATGTGACTCGCAATACAATCAATAGTGAGTGATGCAGTTTTGACAATTGATTTCTTTAATATGCCTTGGATTGTTGTTAATGTCGTTGTTAACCCATATATTGATGGAATTTAACTACATGGTTTTTGAGTACATGGACACTGATCTCCAAAAATTTATCCGTGCTTTCCTCTAGTTGAACATTACTTCCAGTGATTAGTAAAATGGTTTTTTGGAATTAGATAATTCACAAATTTTGTGCTTGATCATTGTGCAGAGCTTGATGTACCAACTGTTTGAAGTGGTTGCTTTTTGCCTTGGACATGCAATCTTACACAGGTTCTTTCTCCAATAAAATTTACTATTGTGTCACTGATGTTTTCCTTATGTTCCATCATTTTTCTTGGACTCTTCCTACTCAGGGACCTTAAGCCTCAAAACCCCCTGATGGACAGAAAGAGAATGATGCTTAAGATTGCCGATCTTGGACTGGCTCAAGCATTTACTCTTTTTTAAATAAGTATACTCATGAGGTAGTAGATGTTGAACTGCTAATTTCTGGTGATTCGAGAAGGCAGTGACATAACTCTGGTTGCATCGATGCTGAGAAGGTAAATTTGACACTACAAATTTTAGAATTCAGAAACAGTTATTAGTACTAGTGGCCTCATTATACCATCAGATTTATTTTCGCATTCTACTTATGTTTGTGGCTAGTTAATTCAGCCTGATTCAGTGTTTTTCCTGAGATTTTTACAGGATGAAATTTCTTGTGAACTTGCAGACCTGAAAACGTTGATACCATGGGATAAAGAAACAGTAGAGGCTTCAGTTAGAAAGACTGGAAGACTTCTCGTAAGTGCATTATGGTTTTTGACACGGCTACATGAACTTTGTGCTGCGTATTAACATCAAATTTTTGCGTATTGTAGATTAGTCATGAAGACCCTGTAACTGGAGGTAACCAGTTAACTGGAATGGGCAGGAAGGGGTTAGTAAACTGGTAGACTGGAATGGAGTCCTTATAATCTGCGGAGCAACCAACCAAGAATTACAAATTTGAGAGATAACGTCTATTCTCCAAACCTATCTCTCTCAAATTGAAGCCGTTTTGCCTCTTCATTTGATAACATCTTCCAGTGAGCACCTTTTTTCTTCTCTAATATTTCCTGAATTTGAATCAAATGCAAAATGCTATAATTCGCTTTTAAATTTTATTTTCTGATAATAGTTTCTCGTTGCTAGGGTTGTACAACCTCTCAAATTTTTTTTTGATTATAGGATTGGAGCAGTTGAAGAATCAAACTTCGATTTTCAAATTGAAGGATTTAATTGCAGACTTGGTTGATATAAATGCATCAGGCTTTCTCTGATTTTCAGGTTTTAGTTATGCATTGGTTCATTGTTTACTTTCTTTGCTTGCATTGTTCTCTCTCCATGAAAACAAATCTGATGAAGTACCATTCCATTTCTCTTGTTCAGTATTAAATTTCCCTGAAATTTTGTGTTTCTTTGCGGATGTCAATTTCTGGAGAAGAAAACTGCTAACGTTGATCTTTTAGGCTCATACTTGTGATGACAAAGATGTAGGAGAAATGATAGTTAAAAAAATGTCCAGTGATTCTCTTTCATTTTATGGACAAACAACAGAGGTACATTTACAAATTGTTTATCTGCAATGGGTTTGTGATGAAATGCTCAAGTTTTTTTTTTCTTTTCCTCCCATCTATTTTATTGCAGAGATATATTACTGTATTTTGTGTACAATATGGTTCGCGATGAAGAATTATATGCATCCAAGAAATACAATTATGAGATAGAATAATCAGCATCCATTATATTCTCCAAACCGTAGAGCTCTTACAAATTGAAGCAAATGGTAAAAGTGGCCGCTCGATATCGTACACCAGCAATACCTTCCCTACGGTGCTTCTCTTTTTCCCCCCTTTTCTTTTTATTCTATTATTTTGTTTCCTTGAAAATGGAATTTTTGAGTGATTGTGTTGTTTGCCTAATCGTAGTGATTGTAAAAATTGTTTGCTTTATTTGGAAATATAGTTGCATCCAACAAGGCCTTTTTGGGACATCAGATTTTTTTGTCATTTCCTAGTTTTGTTAGTTTTGTTGTCATTTCCCTTGATCTCTTACTTATTTGTGCTCTTCTATGTGAACAACCTTTTCTTGATTCCGTTGGATTCATTGCTATTTCTCATGGTTACCCTGGTGTGGCAGCACGTGCAGCATTGTTGGTTTAGATTCTACTAGAGTAAGTTCTACCCCTGCTTCAAATATTGAGTAAATGACTATTATCTTTAATGTATGGGTTCAGTGAATAAATAGTCGATGAGAGATTGCGTTGGTCGCCGAAATCCTTAAAGATCAGCCATCATGTTTACATTATTGCCAAGCTGTGGATGCTATAAATGCTTTGTCTTCTACAATGAACTACTTTACATGCAGGCAAGTAGCTGTGTATTTGCATCTAATTGTTCTTTTTTGGTCAGTATGGATGTTACATTTGTTTAATTAAATGTGTTTGTTATAAATCTATGCTCTTACCACTCTAGCACCAGTTCGTGACACTTCTGCTTTAGTAGTCTTGTCGCATGGAACTATATCTAATCGCGGTACACCTACAATAGACTGGAGGAGTCATACACACTACGGAGAGTGCTAAACAAAGGAAAGGCAAAAATGTAGGCATCTGAGAAATCTAGGACCCGAGAGAAGGGAGTGGAGGTCGGTTCAAAGAAGCATATACAACTGGACAAAAGCGCTGGACGGGAAAAGCGACGTGCCGAAGGATCTTTGGCAGAATTCAATCCCCACAAGGCGAAAAGGGCGGAACGATGGGATGATTGAAAAGAGTCCCCAGACAAAGAAAGGGACTTGGATCGAGAGTTCGCGAAGTAATTGAACACATTATTTGCCGAAAGGGGGATGGAGTCAGTGATACCGGAAATAGCCATCACGGAATCCCCTTGTGTACGCGGATTCGTGAGGAAAAGTACACAAGGGGGGTTCAAGTAGCTGCGACTAAGGGATTATTCAGGAGTAGGAGATCCCATCGCTCACATCCGTTACTACCGTCGATGTATGGAAGCAGTTGACGCCACAAATGCCATGTTATGCAAACTTTTCCCCACCATGTTAGTGGCACCCGCAACATGTTGGTTTGAGAGCCTTACTTTGATTCCACAGAGTCGAACGTTCCAAGACATTCAAATGGTAAAGCAAAGATCGGACGAGTCATTATTCAACTTTGTGGAACGATTTCAGAAGCCTACTTAGGGACTACAACATAGACATCATGTTCAAGCAATGGCTAGGAATTGCAGGAGTGCAGATTTGGCTAAGAATATATCCACCAAGGGGCTTACCACCCTGGCCCTACTGATGCAAAAAGCTCGAAAATGGGTGCGTTGGAAAACCCACAAGAGGAACACTTGGCAACTAGAGGTGACATCGAGGGAGGATCTCGCGAAGAGGGGGGGTCAAGGCCGGAAACATTTAGCGGTGAGAAGAGCCTCGGCCGAAAGCGGAGAACTTCACCCCCTTAACGCGAGGCAAAAGAGAGTCCTTACGTAGATAGAGAGAAACAGGGATGACGTACGATATTCCCCGAGGATGAAATACAAAGGTAGGCCGAGGACTTACTGTGATTCTCACAAAAGCGAAGGCCATGAGCTTACGCGGGAATTGCATAGGAGGGTTGTTGATGGACAAATAAACCGATTCTTGCTCAATCCACTCAAAAAAGGCCGGGAGGAACCAAGAGTAGACACTCTGCTAGGGAAACGCTGAAACGAAGCACGAGGCTATAAACCACCTCCAAGAAGGAATAATGATGAACCACCCCCTAGAGGAGTAATCCATTTCATCGTTAGAGGACCGCTAAAGGGTAAGGGAAATAGGGAAAATGCGTTCGACTACAAAAATACTGACTGCATCGGGGAGGCGTGCTATTCATTTTCCTAGAATGGAAGCCCAACCCCCGTAATGGTGCCCTAGTGATCGAAATGATGATTGAAGAGTTTGCAGTCCAGTGTACTCTCGTAAATATAGAAAGTTTTGTTAATGTGATGAAGAGGAATGTATTTGATGCTGCGATAGCGGGAACTCGAACCACCTAACAATCCATCAAGCTCCGCTAATAGGGTTAGGCCGGCACGCCGTACGTGTTTGCTTGCTCGCTAATTTGTTAATCTCGTTGGGTGGTGCGGCACAAAGGTGGAAATCGAGGGCAAAATTCCTGGTTATTGATTTCCCCTTGGCCTATAATGTTATTTTGAAACGACCATTGATCATAGGTTTTGAGGGAGTGATTAACCTTTGGCGTTTGACCCTCCAAATCCCAATGCATCAAGGGATAGCCACGACCCGAGGGAATTAAATTAACAAGTGGCCTAAGAAGCTTACATCATGTCCCTCAAGGCTGAACTAATAACCCCTCTTGACGAGACAGAAGAGCAAGGTCGAACATCTGAACCAGCAGATGTCATGATGACGGTAACCCTAGAAGAGGACAAGTAAATTTGTTAAAAGCCTTGGAAGAGCAGATCAAGGAAGAAATCATAACGATCTTACATGCAAATAAGGAAGCCTTAACATGGAGCTTCGAAGATCTCACCTGCATTTATCCAACAGTGGTCGAACATTGTTTAAATGTGAAACTGAATGCCAAGGTAGTAAAGCAAAAGCACCGAAACCATGCGCCGGATAGACAGGCTGCCATTTCTCAAGATTTTTCCCAATTGCTAAAAGCATGCCCCATACAGTTAGTCCGATATCCAGATCGGATTGCAACTGTAGTGCTTGTCAAAAAAGATGAATGAAAAGTTCCGAATGTGTGTGGACTTCATAGATTTGAATAAAGCATGTTCCAAAGACACTACCCCCTGGCAAATATTGACATGTTAATTGAGGCAATGATATGGTATGTAATCTATTCCATGTTGGACGTGACGGCTGAGTACAATTAAATCCTAATGGCCAAAGATGATTAGGAAAAAACGTCTTTCATAACTCACGAGGGGATATATTACTACAACGCCATGCCATTCGGGCTTAAGAATGCGGGCCCCACATGTCAATGAATGGTAAATGATATCTTCTGAGATATGATAGGAAAGGAAGTAGAGTTGTATGTTGACGACATGATCGTGAAAAGATGAATAACGGCAAAGCATGCAAAAGACTTGTCGAAAGTGTTGACCATCCTCGGCAAATACCGAGTAAAGTTCAATCTTGATAAATGCGCGTTCGACATATTAGCGGGAAAATTTTTGAGGTTCCTAGTATTGCAAAGGGGAATTGAAGTAAACTACCGATCAGATTAAGGCAGTTTTAGAAGTAGGTGAACCAAAATCCATTAGAGAAGTACTAAAGTTAAACGGGAAGCTGAACGCACTGGGAAGTTCGTCTCATGTTTCGCTCGAAGATGCTTTTACCTTCTTACAAATTGAAAACATAAAAATTTAAAATAAATATTAAACATAATTTATTAATTGTAATAAATAAAATTATTTCTCATCTTCAGACTAGCTTTAAGTAAATATATACAAAATTCCGACCCGTAAAACTTTATGCTTTAACATGCTCGAGCAGGGATTAATAACAAAACTAAACTTTAAAACCTTGCCCCTCAAACCAGGCTCGATGGGTAGCCATGCCAGTGAACAAGTAATGTTTGGAAATGGTACATATAAATAAGGGTATTTATCATTTGCGCCAATGTTTACTCAATTCAATATGGACCCATTTTCAAAGATTAAATCTTACAAATTATTCTCCCAACACATTTTTATTCACATATTTTTTTTGTTTTGTTTTGCATTTACCTTTCAAATCATTTAAGTTTTTTACATGCTGCTTTAAAATACTTTGCTCGCCTCTTTTTTTTATCTTTCCAATGTCATCAATTGTGATAAATTTTTTGGGTAAATTTAAAAAACATGTCATGTAAAAAACATGTGGTATTTTTTTTTTTTTTTTGTTGGAAAGGCATGCTTAAGGTTAGACACGTTAGCAAAAGCATGATGTTTGACTAACACTGTTAGTTAAGTTGATGTGACAAGGGTCTTTCGAGGAAAACTTAAATTTTGCAACTAAAAAATCTCGGTCAAACTTTAATGATTTTGAATTCACTTTCAATTATTTTGAATTCACCTTCCAAATCAAATGTGAATTCATACCCCCAAAATCAAATCTCCATCATTCCTCTTCCCTTTTCTTCCTTCCTTACACTTCCAACCTTAGAGCCCCACTCTCTCATTTCTTTTTGCCTCTTCAATCTTGATTGATCTTTTTTTTAGTGTTTTTCAATCTCTTCAATTTACTCATTTTTTTCATTTCAATCAATTTAATAAAAATTTGTCTAATCATTATTGTTTCTTTTTTATATATTTCTACTTCAATTCCATGGTTACCTAGGAATTTTGACAAAGAAAAGGAAGGAGAGGAGGTTGTCATAATTTAAGGGTGTTACCTTTCGTTGTTTATTCTGTCAACGATTCAAGGGTCTTGCCAACAAACAAGTAGAAGGACAGAACAATACCGTTTCCGGTAGTGTAGAGGGCCACCGACGAAAAGAATGAAATAATTCTTGTTGGAATCTTTAGATTTGTCTATTCTCGAAATTTCGCCCTAAATTCAAGTATACTCTGGCGTATCTGAACAGAGGTAGCAACGATGGTGACGTTTGCTGCGGCGAGAGGAAGAAGGGTTGTAATGAATTTTAATTATTTTCACATTTTATTTTTAATTTAATAGACGAGTAGAAATTTGAATGGTTAGGATAAATACAACCTATTTCCTCTTAAATCAAATGAGATTAATGACTTGGTTTACCTAAAATACTCTTGCCACGTCAGCTTATTTAACAGTTTTAGTGATAAAATCGTGTTTTTGCTAACGTTTATGACCTCAAGCATGCTTTAGCAAAAAAAAATCATAAGGATCATTTCTAAAATAGTGAAATTACAGGGTATGTTTTTTAAGTTTACCCTATTTTTTTCATAATTTTTTTCAATTATTTGATATCTACTACCAATCTATTGGAAATATAATATAAAGTTGTTAAAAATCTTATATTTCATTGGAAATTTGTTCGATTTGTTAGAATTCTTGTAGAAACCTAGTTCATACATCTTATAATGTTTCCAATAGGTTTTTACTACATGTAAGGTACATGTAAAGCATTTGTAATTAAAAATCAAATGCTTTAGAAATCTATTAGAAACATTGTAAAAGTTAATAAGTAGAAAATGAGTCCTAAATATTTAAAAAATGCATAAAAAAGAATATTTCATAGCATTATAAGAATTTAACAAGATTTCAACATGATTCTAATACATGTAAAGTAAATGCAAAAACGTTTGTCCGAAAATCACAATCAACTGGAAATTATTAGAAACATAGTAAAAGCTTATTAAGTATCCTGAATGAGTTTTAAATGTCAATAAAAATGCACAAAAGTGGATTTCTTATGAAATTACAAAGAATATAACAAACATTTAATTAGGTTTTATCAAATTTGTTTGATGTTCTAAGATTTCATAAAAGTTCATTAGAATATAATTCTAAGAGGAATCTAATAGATTTCGAACAGTTATAAAAAATATTGAATAGATAGTGTTTTAATGATAAAAAAGAGACGATAAAAAAACTCTAAAACGACACGTCAAAAAAATTAACGGTTTGCGAGTTAAATGGAAAACAAAACAAAATAAAACAAAAAAAATTTTGTAAAAAATATGAGGTGGTTTTCCTAATGAGGGGATTATTTATTTTTAAATATTATTATATATTAGGTGAATATGTAATTTAGCAAAGCAAAATTTTTGTGTAATTAGCCCTTTTACTAAGCCCACAATGGGCCTAAATCCAGAACCCATAACATGGCCCATCAGTATATCTCCCTTCTCACCCCAAGGTAAGCTCATGTACCCACAATTTTGACTTATATTATATTTATCTAAGATATTGGCTTATGTATTAGAAGAGTTTAGCTAATTACTCCCGATGTCCTCTTATAGTTGTGAAGATTTAGAGGATGTGGGCCTCATAGTAGACACCCTTTACCATGTGGAATCAATCTTAGTACCGATTACCACAAATTACACGGATCATGGTTTAGTTGTGATTGACTAATAATACCATGTGTTCCCCAACTCAAAATTGCCCGATTTGCTAAAAATACATATATAAGGAACGTATTGATACTACTAGAATTTAATGGACAAGCGGGATTCGGGCTATACTGGTAAGTTCGATCAAGAGATCGTTTTGCCTATTATAATCACAACGTTTCTTTTAATTTTGTTGTATTAAGCAAGAAGTTAATCGGGTAAATAAGGTTCCTTTTGGATTATAAGCTGGCGAATTGAAGTTGAGCTTGTTACGAGCTCGAGTCGAACTAAATTTTTTCAAGCTCGACAACAACGAGTCGAAGTTTGATCGTTTTCATTTTCAAGTCAAACTGAGCCTACGTAGATTTAATCAGCTCGTTAACATTCATAGCATCTATCTGACCTATCGAAGCTCTTTATAAACAAAAATGGGTCAATACAGCTCGTGAGGCATCAATTTTATCAATTGAATCATTGATCAAAGAAACTCCATTTTTACTAGACTAACTAGAGGAAAAACTCTTAAAGTAGGACTCTAATTAGCACACAACGGGAATATAAATTAAAAATTGTACCAATGTGAAACAGTGTAAGTTATGCCAAAATATCCTTACAATATTCAATTACACATGTCTATATATTCAAAGACAAATTAATGAAAACCTAAGAACTTTATAGCAAATTAACCTAACACCCCGATCTCAAATATAGAAACACATATGTTATCCATAAAAACAAGACAAGAGACATTTATTATTTGAGTCCAAAACCCTGAAAAAACACACATGAATAGAATGATGGGGAAAATTAAACAAAAGAAGAAAGAACAATTGAAGAGGGAAAAGAAAGAGGAGGAAGCAAAGGAAAGATGAGAGACCCACGTGGTAAAGGCAGAGCTAAATCAGGCAAGGAAATGGAAAGGGGTTTTGATTGATTAAATCTCAGCCAACAGACAAAAAAGAAAAGAAAAGGACCCTGAGATTTGACGTTTTGATTAGATGTTACATTGCATTGCTCCCCCTAACCCCATTAAAGGCAATAGCAATGAATTTTATGACATTGTTTTTACCATTTATTTTAAAAACTTTCTTCTGCCTAGTCAATCACTTTGATTTGCTATATCAACTTCATTTCATGTATTGTACATTCAAAATCATTGCACTCTTTAACCCCCCCTCTCTCTCTTCTCATCATTTTTTCTACTATAGTTTTTTCATATTTTACACTAGTTTGTTGCCTACCATGATGAAAAGATAATCCTAGAGATTAAGAGTTTTATTATTTTCAATTAGTTGAAGAGCTTTTTTATCTGCTGTACATGTCCACTCAAGTATTTATTTACTGTAGTTTTTTTATTGGTTATCAATGCACACATTGAAAATAATAAAAAAAAATAAAGTATTCAATCAATTTCTAAATAAACACTAATCATAAGGATAAATAAGCATTTTTTATTATTTTAATTAATGTGATCTTAGTATTGATAAACAACTTTAAAACGGTAATTATTTTGAAATGGATTGGAGAGAGTATTAGAGTTTCTCGTATTTAAAAGTTCAATACTATTCAAACTGCTTCATTCATAAAATTACATTTCAACACATGATATGATATACTTTTTCCAATTCAAGCCCAAAGATATCGAATATGAGTTTAGAGACACGATTGACCATAACCTGTCATTTTAAAATATTTTTATCAAACGGTTTCATGATGGACTTCACATGTCATTTTCCATGTGTTGGACATATTGGGTTATCTCGGTTGGAAATAAACAATATTAACAAGTAATTGTGTACAAATGATGAAAATTTGACTTTAACACAAATCAATTAATTGTGTTAAATGAATTCAACCTAACTCGTATATATCACTTTACTTATCAAATCCACGAATTCTCTGCGCCATTAGATTATCAACTGGAGAAAAAAGTAAATACAAACTGAATTGTTATACTAAATTATTATAGGACTATACGACCAAAGAAAGAGAGTCTACGAATAATATGAACAAGGCCCGTATTAGAGCTTGTGCTCTAGTAGTATATGTATAGTTTCATAAAAAAGAGAGTATATGTATAGTTGTATGATATTTGAGAGAAATGTTATATTTCCTTACTATCGTATTAATTTACAAAAATTATTAGTGAAATATGTATTTCTGCTCGTTCATAAATGTATATTAAAATTATTAGATCACCTATTCTCATGTTGATGTGAATAATACATGTATAAGTTGATACTTTTTTAAAATTAATGTTATTTTAAGAAATCAAGTAGTAGTTTTTGCCAATTTTTTTAATTGTGGTATTTGAACCCGTAACCTCACATTTTATAAATCTTTCAAAGATAATGGTCACTAAACCAAAGCTTAATGGTTAAAAAAATTATTTGATATTTTTCAAATGAAACATTTTATAAGCAACCATTAATTCAATTTGTAATAACATATAATTAAATAAATGTTTTCCACGTGTATAAATACTTTGAACGTGAACTTTATTTTTTTGTTATGTTAAAAAGTAAGTATAATCAACCATTAATTCACTTCGTAATAACATATAATTAAATAAATTTTTTCCACGTGTAAATGCTTTAAACGGGACCTTATCTTTTGTCATGTTACAAAGTGATCAGCCAAAAGCTCAATCTAATGCAAAAATATTAACAATAGATTTATATTTAGTTTTTGCATTTCTCCATAGGGTAATTGCTTAATACTCATTTGCAAATGCATAAAAAAATTAAACTTTTCTATTTTGGAATCATAAAAGTGATTAATAGTCACAATAATTAAGCAAACAATTACACTACACTAGCCTTTAATCTAAATTCCAACCAACAATATTATGCAAAAAATGGGTAACTATATTTTTATCCTTCATTTATGTTAGGATTGGAATTACAAAGTGAGAGTTGTGGGTAGACAAATTCAACTACTTTCTGCTCAAAATCACTGTTATTTATAAAATGTATAGGCTTTTAGTTAGATAGAGACCTAGCTAGTAAATCAGTGTACATTTATAGTCCTTTTGGCTAATTTTTTGCTCAAATTTTGAATTTTCCTTTGTCAGAAAATAGTAACTAAAATTTATTAGCGTGGGGGTCTGCTTTAACACTTCTCAAATTTTGGCACGTACGTTGTATTCTGTTGGAATTGGTGCCTTCAATATCATTTTTACTGTTTACTGTAGGACAAAATATTAACTTCAATATCATGTCTGTAAATTTTGAAATTAAGCACCAATTGGCTCAATTCACAATTAATTGAGCACACATGTAAATTAGCAGCTGATGTTTTGATACAAAAATTAATAATCATAAACACGGGATGAAAGGCACCGAGATTTAATTAATTTCACTGAGATATCTTATAAGATTCTTTTTGGGCCATGCATATAATACAATCTAGTAAATACTATGAAATTAATGGTGTGGACAATTTGAACTAACTAGTTACTGTTGTTTTTTTAAGACACAAAATAATGTGTTACCAGATTATTTATGGACATATATTACGGGGAAAAAGTGATAATCGACTCATGATATTATTGTAAGTATAAAAGAGATAAATATATATAGAAACAATTATTTGTTTCGAAAACTCAACAATGCATATTCAATTTGCATTGATAAAGAGAAGATAATTAGTGAGATTCATGCCGTTCAAATTCATGTTTGACAATGTGAAAGAAGTTTCTTTTTTTAAAGAAGATATATAATCTACGATAATTTCTTTTACACTTAACACAAATCATATGATTTGATTTTGTGAATCACGGTTTGATTAATTGATAAAATCATTGGGCACTAATGTATTTTTGTATAGATCCATTATTGAACTTATGCAATATGGACGATCACATGTTACCTTTGTCGTTTTTTATTGATTTAATTTTTAAAGATATCAAATATTTACTTTCCCTTTCTCAATCAGAATGTGACACGTGTACTGAGAGTTCATGAGTACATTTTTATTAAGATTAGATGATTGATAATAACTTTACAAAAGTTACAAAATATAATAAAAAATAACAGTTCTAAGGCAACTATTTATCTAGCCTTCTCTTATCATTAGATTTGTTGTTCCCTTGTTACAGAAAATTCTCACCCATGATATTATTGATGTTATATTCAGGTGATGAAAAACGCAAATATAATAAAACAAAATTATATTTTCTTGTGTTCAAAATTAAAAAAACTTCAAAACTCATGCCTTTGTCTTAATATCACACAGATTAACGTGTTTTTTTTACTAAATTCGAAGCTTAAAACTCTTTATATAAAGATATGAATCGATGCATAGCAACAGGGGAGAGCAAAGAATCAATGAAACCGAATCGAACAGGAGAACTGAACCGCACCGGACCGAACCGAACCGAACTAATTTGGTTCGGTTCAGGGTCCATATATGTGAATAATTTGATTTTCGGTCCGGTTCTCGGTTTCTGGGAAAAAAAACAAATAAACCGAGAACCGAACCAAAAACTAAAAAATAAATTTTAATTAATTTTAAATTAATTTAATAATTATTTTCACATTCATTTTTCATTTAATATTTGAAAATTAAGTTTTTTTTTCAAATCAACAATAAATTACATGTGTTAAAAATTATTTATTTTGATTTTTAGTTATTTTATATTAAAAAAATTAATATATGAAAAAAAATTAATTTAAAATAAAAAATATATAATTTTAGTTTAAAATCGAACCAAACCAAAATAATTAAGTTTGATTTTCAATTCTAAAATTCTCCCATTCAATTTTCGATTCGATTCGATTTTTAAACCGAACCGAATTTTCCTCGATCCTGCGTAGCAATTTTAACACACGCATTTATAAACAATAAATAAAAGAGGAGTTGGGAAAAATAGTGAAAAGGGGGAGAAATAATAAGGAAGTGACGTTTATAAAATGATATGCAAACTGTCATCACTTAGAAAGTAGGACGTGAGTTTTCTTTGCATGGGCCCCTCTTTTGTCTCCTTCTTCTTCCTTCTTCCTTCCACTTTTATATATTCTCACTCTCTCTTTTCCTTTTCCCCTATTCTTTTTCCCTCTCTTCAACCATGTCAACCGCCACCATTCCCAAATCCTCAACCGCCGTCTCCGGCGGCGACCACCACCACCACCACCAGCCCCTACTCCCGCCCCCACCATCTCTCCCCCTCAGCCGCTACGAGTCCCAAAAGAGAAGAGACTGGAACACATTCGGCCAGTACCTCCGCAACCACCGCCCGCCGCTTGCACTTTCCCGGTGCAGTGGAGCTCACGTGCTGGAATTCCTCCGGTACTTAGACCAATTCGGAAAAACCAAAGTTCATAACCAAACGTGTCCTTTTTTCGGTCACCCGCATCCTCCTGCCCCCTGCCCTTGCCCGCTTAAGCAGGCCTGGGGCAGCTTGGATGCCCTAATCGGCCGCCTACGGGCCGCCTTTGAAGAGAACGGTGGCCTGCCGGAGACTAACCCGTTTGGTGCACGCGCCGTCAGGTTGTACTTGAGGGAGGTCAGGGATGCTCAGGCGAAGGCTAGAGGAATTGCTTATGAGAAGAAGAAGAGAAAGAAGCCACAGCAAGAACAACACCAACAAAAGCCGCACCAGCATCAGCAGCAGCAGCAAAGGATGATTTGTTACAGTAGTCAAATTAGTGGCGGTGGTTCCGGCGGCGGTGGAGGTGGATCCGGTGGCAGTGGGTTTGTTCAGAGAAATATGGGAATTAGGGGCATGATAAATGTTGGGGATTTGTCTGTGTTTAATTGATGCTGTTTCATTACCACTGTTGTTTAGTAGTTAAGTTAGGGTTTGTGTTTTGTGTTGTTGAATTTCCACCTTTTGTTGCTTTGCTTGTTTATATGATGCATTAAACTGAAAATTTATCATATGTTTCTTTTCTTCTTGTGCTTTAACGACTTTTACATTTCATGCATTTATTATATATTAAAGGATTCGGCTTTCTAAGTGACGGGTTAGATGTTGAAGAACATGTCATTAGGTTTGGGAATCTTGTTGCTTTGGTGTTAATGTTCTAATTGTTTGAACATGCTAGCTCATTTGCAAAACATTGATAGGGTTTATTTGTAGCATTGTTATATGTTTTTCTTATGACAAAATTTCAGATTTTTTTATTTAATTTGATGGTTTGATAATTGTATTAGTGATAAAAAAATTTAATTTTCAGATTTGAAGTTCCATTCATTTATGATTTCCGTAAGGTTTGGAATATGAATTTAGGAGGTATAATTGTAGCATGCATGTAATAATTCTTTATGGGCGTAAAGGAACCATAATTAGTGAATAAAAATAGTTTTGGAATTAAGTTGACTTTATAGTTTCTTTTTGGAACAATGATATACTGTTAGACAACAACTTAAACTACCGTAAAACTGTAGGGGAAGAGTGAAAACTCATTGTTAAAGTAACTTGTAAAAAATATTAATGTTTTTGGCTTTGAGTAAAACTTACAATTATCTTCTGGTGAGAGACTATCCAAATCTTACACATAAAACCTTTGTAGTTCGCTAAACAATGAATGAATTGGTGGTCCTTAATTGCTCCAATTATACATCGTCATGGCATTGTGAAACCGACCATTTGTAGCTGTTAATTAATTATATGAGCTATCCATTATTAACTTTATGTTGTGTTTCGCTTATGTAGTTATATGAATCTTACAATTCAATTCTATTTACATAAATTAGACACTATATGATTTATAGAATAAGTCTAAATTCACCTTGAATCATACAATTCATGACCGATTCGGTATAGTGGATTGGCTTAATATTACGATTCGCTTGCCCCTTTAATAAGTCTGCGGGTGAGGTGGATCCAATGCCAACAATGGACTTTGTTTGTTCTTGCTTTAGAAACAGTACACTCTTAGTATTTAAGAAAATTTGAAAACAAGTTAATCTACGCTGATGTTATTTCCTAGATAAACACAAAAATGATAACAATATTAATACTAAAATTGCATATTTTGACAAAAAAAAAAATAATATCTTGAACATTTCAAATGATTTGTTTTTATAAGTTTATAAACTTCAACCCAGTTATGTAGTTTGATTCACTTTAACGAAATTTCAATTCCGAACCTCGATTTAACAAGTATGGTTCGTCTGGTTCTGCCAACTAAGACAACAAAGAGCAGTTTGTTTTTGGAAGGACTCGAGACGTGTTAAAGGTGTTGGCCGCAATCTTAGGGTCAAGAAAGGCCTGCCGGACATGTTATATATTCACCTGCAAAGAGGTCCAACCATTTTTATGACAAACAGAAACTTTACAAGTTGGTTTACTTGGACAAGCCAGATCCTAAAGGCGGTTATTGTTCGTAGTTACGGGTTTTCTTACGTTTGGAAAAATGGTTGGATTTTGTCATTATTTTACCATATTCTTTTGAAAACGGCCAACGCCCAAAACATATTGCCATTGGCTGCAAAGTGTGTCACTTTTCAGCTAAAAAACTTGGTTTTGCCTAAATTTTGCAATTTTCAATTTTCAGGAATCTAATTGCAATTTTCTAATTCTTTGTGTTTGTATATAGTAAATTTCCTCATAAACGAAAGCAAGGTTGTGAACACAAAAGGAGAGAAAGGATATGTCAAACAAATCCACCCTAGGGAAGATCAATTAGCCAAACAAATATTCTCTGTCCATTGTATCATCTAACTAATATGCAATAGGTAACTAATTACTTTGCATAATTTGTAATGTGCTTTACAAAGTATGCCATTGGGTTATTTGCCTTCAGGTTCTCAATTCTAAACAAGCCCAAATTTTGTTTTCCACTACATCTATATTTATGGGCCAAGGTTTCAGATTGCACTTTAGCGAAACAAATATCAGAAAAATAATTTCAAAAAAACAGTAATGACAACCCCAATCAGCTATTTCGAAAATCAAGAACTTGGTTTGAAACAAGTCCTTTTTGGGTGGACAAAACCCAGAAAAGATGGCTGATTTTGCATGAAACAACTACAGCCCTTTTTACCGTTAGTTATATTTCGATTTCCTATGTGATATAAGTTACAATGCACACATCAATATTTAATTACGATGGTTTTATTTCTTGATTTTCACTGGAAGAGGCTTAAAATATTTGTTTAGCACCTTGTTCCCAAATATTAGTACTCCATTGAATAATACTCCCTCCGATTTTTTTTTAATATTCAAAATTTGAAGGCCCCTTTTACTTATTATTCTCAAAATTCTATGTATCTTTTCATCATTCTTCAAAATATACTCTAATATATTCATATGGTATTTTCAAGAGAGAATACATTAACTTGAATAAATGTAAGGGTAAACTAAGGTATATCCTTAATTAATCCGAGATCAAAGCCCAACACCAAACCCCTGCTTTTAATCTCAAGGCAGTTTTCAACCGAGGCCAAAGCCTCGTCGTTAAATCTCGCTCTTTATTGGTAATAAAAGTAAGGGAAAGAGGTGTTGGGGATCTCGGATTAAATATTTTTTTGGGGTTTGTACAAAAACTCAAATGTACTCTTGTCTGATTTATTGAAATTAACTATTGGATATCTAATGTGTTCACTGTATATCTATTTGGTGCATGATCTTTTTTTTAGTTATGAAGTGTCTATTTAACAACATAAAAAATGTGAAATAACTATATTTTGATTTGAAGAATGAGTATGTTTCGTTGATCATGCATATCATTGTCGTTCATCAATGATCTCTTAAGTTATCATATTAAAATTTGATACGTTAGGTATTGAATAGGCTAAACACCAGACATCAAATAGGTAATTTCAATAATTCAAACACCGAGCAGATCCATAAAATGTATTTAAATACGATGATATCCAATAATCCCCCTAATTGAAGGAAAAAAGATTTAGTTATTCCTATTGAAAGTAAAGTAATTAAATTCACATGTGAACACACACCATCCAAGGCCAGTAGTATCCAAAATCTTTAACTTAATCACAATATGTTACTACTAACATAGTCCAGTAATTTATCACTGTCATATGAAAACTGATGGTTAGTGTGATTTGACGCTACAAAAACAAGCTAAAAACAGTTTTAAAAATGCGCAAAACAACTTTAAAATGGCCCTTTAATCCATTGAGCTATGGGTGCAACAGTTGTGAATGCCAACTACACACTACTGATTGGATTAATTAATTAAATGGATAAATCAACTATAATATAATTGTGAAACAAATCATATTAATAATAATTGGTGTCATCTTCAAAACACATGATTGATTATTCATTGGCATTATCTTCAATTGTATGAGTGGTTTGCACTACTTTAGGCTAATACTCTTCCTTAGTTGTAACATTATTAAAAAATAAAATAAATAAATAAAATGTGAGTGCATAATTAACTAAATAATGAATGGTCACTTACATAGGTAGGTTATTGTACAAAAATTCCAAAGGGATAAAAGCTAATCAATATAGGCACTGTGGTTGGTAGTGGGTAAGTATTGCCCCACCTCTTATCTCCCCAATTTTTCAGGACTCTTTGTACACTTCAATGCCACTTTCCCACTCTTAAGCCATTACAATATTTCAAAAACGGTTGACATATATTGTCCCAAATTTTTCATGTTACCCTTAATTTACTAAAAGTCACTCTATCTCTTCAACCCATCGAAGTTGCATTGGTTTGTCCAATGATTGCGTTTAAATCAGACGATGTGTAGAGCATGATGTATACAATACCACATATCAAATTGTTGAACAGTCAAATCCATAACAACTAATAAATACCTATGTATACACGTGTCACATGTTGAACAGTCAAACCAGTGATAAAGTAACTTATGGCACATATTGAAAATTAGTCAAAATCCATTTGTCCGTATTTTCATCCAACATTAACAACAAATTGCAAATTTGTGCACTTTTTACAAACTTAAAAGGCAAAGGAAACTGTTTAAAAGATCAAGAGACAAGAGAGAGGTCTTGTGATGCATTAAACTTGTTCGAATATAGCACACTTAATTTTCATCTTAACATTGATGTGCAATCAAGACTTAATTCATTCCTATTAATGAATTCCAAAGTGACAACCAAGAGCAATAAAGCTTAAGCCTCAATTCATATGAAGCCTTTAACAATAGGTTGGAGATGCAACTTACAAGTATTCTTCTAGGTAGATTCTACGATGAATTTGTTAAATACAAAATCTCCAGTACTTTGACTCTTATCAACATCGGATAAATGGTGTGAAGATTGATTCAATGGTGATAAGAGGTAAAAAGTAAGATGGACTAAATTAAAAACAAAGTCATCATAACCTACACCATTCTTCTAATCTTTTGTTAAGGTTTTATAAACTTGTGGTAGACAACATGATTTTGAGATGGTTATTTTGTTCATTAGTACCACCTAGCGCATGGTATGAGAGTGATATCGTCTATTGGCATGTAATTTAGGATGAGTTTACTATGTCTTGGTGAACAAATTTTAATCTGAACCGTCCACATGTATTTGAGACAGGTGTTATGGTATCATAATCAAAGCATTCCCAAGTAGATCAAAGTAGGTGGAAGTTACCGGTGAGATTGCCGGCATGCCGGTAGGCCGCTGACGTATAAAGGCATGAGCTGCTTAGGCAATTGTTTACTAAGCATACATTAATTTGTCACAGCTAATTAAGACTAAATCAATATTATTATTCTTTAAAATCTTTGTATATATTAAAAAATATAATTAAGAGCATTCGTCAGCGAAGAAAGAGGAGTTTTGGCATTTGTGATGAGTCATTAATTTTTAATTAGAAAAAGAATAAATGGTTCACATGGAAGGATGCTTAGCACGAATTAATTAATAAAACACATAATATAACATAAGTATATAATAAGGGTTAGAGAATCCCACTTCAATTTGTTCTCTTGTGATTATTAGATATCGAGTGTGTCATGCAAGAACATGACCCTATTGTTTTTATTCAGCCATGAATGCTGCCTGGCCAACTATTTTATAATGATTTATGAATTTTTTTAATTGAAACGAGGGTCAGAATATCCATATGTTCATGGTGATTTACTAGTGAAGCTGAAATGAATTGAACTTATTTCAATGTAAATTTAAAATTATACACACATGAATTGAATTTGTTGTTATAAGTCTAAAAAAGCATAACTTATCACACGTCAATTATCACAACCCACTCCGTCCTTTGATATATAATATGTTCACTTTGAGTTTCACATTTCCTTAGTTCAAATTATGCCGCGATATCTATATAATGACTCTGTCACCATAAGTTTCTATAAAATAATTGTGTAAGATGAATTACAAAATAAATATTCCATACATGGAAAAAATTCTTTAAACAAAAAATCATGTAGCCTATGTTAAAAAAATTGATTAAGTGAACAATTGTGAATATAAAACAGTTCAAAATTTGTCATTATATTAAACTAAATGAAATTAATAAATACATGCATTAAGAAGGGAAAATCCGAGTTATGTAGTCAAGTTATTTTGGAAGGAAAAGATAATTAATAGTGGCAATTAAATACTAAGCGACATAAAGTATGGCTAGTTGGATAACCTTATGTTAGGATATTAAATTATATAGGTTTCTGCTCTTTCAGTTAATTTAACTAATTGATAATACACAGAATAGTTAGTAAATCTCATTCTTTTATTGCCAACCTTCATGTGGGAGGAATTTATTAGGATGGGCATTCGATATTAATATATTTATTACTAATCATTCTGATTATTATATATACTTAACTACCAATTGGTGCATTAATTAAGTTAAAAAAAAATTCTATATAATAATCAATGTTTAAATAAATTGCAATAGTGAATCATAACAAATACAACATGGTAATAATTATTTTCAGTTTAATTCAGATCTTATAAGGAAACAAAACCTAAACACAAAGACACTACGAAGAATGTTAAGAGGGAATAGAACATGTTCTTTTATGCTTTGATTTTGTACACTTAAATTGAATTGAAATGAATTGAGTTTTGTGAAAGAAAAGACAAAGTTGTGTCTTGTCAAATGAGAGAGAAAGACAAAAGAGATTCTGAAAATGTCTCATCAAATATAAGGGCGGTGATATCCTTGATTATCATTGTCCATTAAAAATTCAAAACCTTCCTCAGTCTTTTCTCCATGACAAACTAATACTATTACAAAATTAAAGCCAACTATATCTCTCTAAACAAATCCCATCCATCTATATTATTACTATAATGATAATTTTTTAATTATTTAGACACCGATGCACAGATCGACATATGTATATCTAGTTAGCTAGCTACCTAGTGAGAGAAAAAGCCAACAAAACAAAAACGTTTCGAAGAAAATTAGAGTTCATTTTTATTAGTTCATGCTATTTGAAGAAAATTTAAAATCCTAACTAATATCATTGTACCTTTCTTTGTCTCCTACTCGTTTAATGTGCTTTTCATAAAAATTTTTTAACGAAATATTAAGAAACCGACTAATAGAAATTAGTCATAGCAACAAAATAATTAATTATTATCAAATTTTGTTCAATCTTGTAATCTGTCTCATCATACATGACTTTTAAGCAATAGGAGTACACATCTTTTTTTTCATCTAAGTTCTATCTTAAAAGTCCCACCCAACTAAACTATATTAATATACTTTTTATTAGACCAAATTCGAAAAAACAAGAAATTTATTTGACTTTTCTAATCTTTATATTCCTAGAACTTTATGTATGTAGACCACCCAAACATGTATGTTATTTGAATCATACTTAATTTGGTCAGTTTATTTACACTTCTGAAACTAATATTTGCTTTTGTTCTTTATCATTCCGACATAATTAATGTAATATCCACGCTTACTTGACAATCTTTAATAATGGCAAATGATTAGTATAAATTTTGTAGACTTTAGCTAATTAATATTCCTTCCAGTTTTTTAAGTATCGTTTTAGAACTTTTCATTAAAATCAATAAAATATTTATTATATTAATAAAAAGATTTATTTATCCTCTATAAATTTCTATTATTTTAATATACAACATTTTAGTAAAATTTTAAAATTCCATTTTACTTGTTATTCTCAAAATTCTAGGATCTTTTATCATTTTTTAAATATACCCTTATTTATCGACATAATTAGATTAAATCTATAAAGAGAATATGAAAAGTACCTGAAATTTTATAACTTGAATAAATGGTTTATTGAAAATTTGTAAAAGGTATAAGATGCCAAGTAAAACACAAAATAACATAGAATAAAAAAATACTAAGGAAAGTAAGAATAGTTAATGGGAAGAAAAAATTAGATAGATTTAGCATCAAATTATTTTTTTTTTTTTGGTTATTTTACCTTATTTTCAAAATAATGTTTCATTAGAATTTAAAGGAGAAAGATGAAGGCTATGTGAAAATGACAATGGTTCAGTGTAATTAAGCCAAGTGATTGACTATGATTGTTAAAGTAAAAAAGAAGAAACGGGAATGAAATAAAAAAATAAAAGGTTTCGAAACGTTTTTCCGCGGAATGCGGCTACTTGCCGCCTCTTTACTTTCCCATCACTTCTTAACTTGTTTCTTTCAAACTCCAAGAGATTAGATTCATACATCAATAAAAAAATAACTTTAAACAGTTGGATTAACTTGACCCGTTTGATTTTTACATGTATAAACCCAATCAGTGTATATTCAACTAAATTTTTTTTGTGGTAGTCATATTCAATCAAAATTGTTTATCACTTCTTCCAATTTCATTAAATTCATTTGATATAAGCTATCATTTATTTAACCTCACGTGTTTTGTTTTAGAAAACCCAATTGAGTGATAAAATGAATATTGCTCGTAATTAAGAGAAGCAATTTTTTTGAATCTAATGGTTGAAACTGAATATGTGATTTTAGATGTCACAGATTCATTTTCATGGGGTGACGAATGGTGTAGATTTTTCTATCGATTTAATGAAAATGTAATTACACAGTTAACTAAGCCATGCTCTTTTGAATAGTAAACCAGTTCCAGTTACCGGTAATATATCATTTGTAAAATTTACATTCAAATAAATTTATTTTCATTCTGAATAATTTAATATCATACTTTGATTTCAGCAGTTTATTTTAGTTTATCTTCCCATTTCTTTATTTATTTCAGTGTTACGTATAAATAATAACGTTGCGTATGTAGAATAGCTGTTTTGTATGAAAAGTCAGCGACTCTTTCTTTATTTCACACAAACATACGCACTTTATCAAATCCCACAACTCCTTTCTCTCTCTCTAAAAAAAACCATTGAATTTGCAAGCTTTATCAACTTCAATTTCTTCAACCTATTACATGAATTCAAAGACATAAGTGATGCCATGTGAAGCTTGTTTCGGCCCGTAATGGAAAACTACCAAGGCGATTTAACCGATATATTTCGAGCAACTAGAGGAGGAGGAGGAGGAGGAGGAGGAGAAGCGCCATTACCCGAATCAAATGATATTTCAAACTGGGAATTTCCGTCCTCACCATGTGATGCAAGTCTTTTTGGCAACCCTTTTTGCAACACCGCAGATCCTCTTCTTAACGAGCTCGATAGTTCGTGTTTTTTCGCGGCTGATCATATGCTAATAAGTACTAGTACCGCGGTTGTTGATGAAACTGCGAGTACTGGTACTATTTCGGGTGCAAACTCGTCGATCAGTTATAATAGCCGCCGAAAAGTGGTTGAAGACGAGATGAATCGGAGTAGTCCTTGCGATGTATTTTCGAGGATTCAGATCTCACTCAACAACAACAACAACAACAACAACAACAACAACTTAACTGAATCTCCTCTTGCTTCTTCTGTGGTGTCAATTGATGTGATGAATACTACAAAGAGTTGTTTGATTGATAACACAACTCCTCTTCAGATCTCTCCTCCACGGAATCTGGGTATTAAGAGAAGGTAACTACTAATTCTTAATTCAATGAATTTATCATGTATCCTTATTTTGCTTAATTAGAAGTTGTTGATCATGTTGATAATATATAGATAAGCCGGATTTTATTTTCGGTAATTAAATTAGGGTTTGTTAGAGTCTGAATTGATTGTCTGGTTATAATTTAGACACACAATCATTTCAGGTTACGTTGCTCACTCTTTATATTATTCACATATTTGGAAGTACGTGACATAAAAACTATAGAAACTGATGTTAATTTTCACGTTTAGGGAAACTAAAATTACTCGCGTTTTCCGAGTACTTTTCTGATTTTGTTCTCTCGTTTCGGTTTATTTTCCACCTAGATTCATAGATATATCCGCCTATTTTTTATTTTCCATCTCACAAGTGAAATTGACATAACTATGACACGATGCGGGAAATTTCTTTGAATTTCAGACACACAATGTCATACGTGTGTCAAGCTAATAAAAAGAAAACAAATCATATTAAGATGATGATTTGCGGTACTTGGTATAATTTTATTGGGTTGATGTGATGTATCAGAAGTGTTATAAGTTGGTGTCATTCTGAATTTTGGGTATAAATGTAATAAGTTCAGGAAGAGCCAGGCAAAGAAGGTGGTATGTATACCAGCACCAGCAGTAGCAAATAGCAGGCCTACTGGAGAAGTTGTTCCTTCTGATTTATGGGCTTGGAGAAAATATGGTCAAAAACCCATCAAGGGTTCCCCTTATCCAAGGTATAAACATCGTTCATTTTTGTTCTTGCGGTTGTTGTTTATAATTTTTACCGGTACCTTGTCATGTATACGAAACATTTGAAAACAAAATAGTTATAGGCATAACAAACACTTAGAACTGCTATTTGGTGAAAAAAAAGGCGAAAGATTCGGAATTCCGATGTTATATTGTAACGTTAAATTATTGGTTTAAGAATATTTTCATTAGTTTATATGAGGATCATGTTTGGATTTCCATTGTAAAAATTACTGAAAAATAGCATGTTATGCAAAAATGTCAGTACAAATTACTAGAGTTATGAAAGATGATTGAATTGGTACCTTCCTGTCTCATGTTATATATGAGCTTTCAAGTCATACTTTAGGTTTAGGCAAATTGATTTAGTTTTTTTTTTTTTACTTTTACATGTTATGTATAACACAAACACTCAAAACCTTGTGTTTACTTGTATTAGTTTGTGTAAACATTTCATTATAATTAGAGTTTTAAGCTTGAAATTACATTTTTCCATAACATTCAAGCCTATAATAAAATTTGGTTTTCTTGGATGTGCACCGCCGTTTTTCATACATTGATGCTTTTTTCGTTCATGTTAAAACCAAAAAGTTTAAGCTATTAGATAATTTTACTCAACTGAAAAATAAATATCATGCACTAGTGAAAATCTATGAAATAACTATAACAAGAAGTGGAATGGCCTTAGTACTTAATGGCATACAATATTATTTGCAGGGGATACTATAGATGTAGTAGCTCAAAGGGATGTTCAGCAAGAAAACAAGTAGAACGAAGCCGAACCGACCCGAACATGCTTGTAATAACATACACTTCAGAGCACAATCATCCTTGGCCAACTCAAAGAAATGCTTTAGCTGGCTCTACAAGATCTCAACCTCCCAAAACCGTTACTACAGCCGCTTCCAAGACCTCTTTTACTAATAATAAGACTAAGGAAGAACAAAAGGAGAGCAGCAGCAATGATACTTTGTCTCCTGATCCTACAATTGCACTGGTCAAACAAGAGACTAGTCTAGATTTCGAGACCCGTATGGAACCTGAAATCGAAACTAATGCTCAAAACCAATTCCATCAACATAATATTAATAATTATAGACCGGCATTGCCTGATTCTAGCCATACACATTCTGATGATTTCTTTGCCGATTTGGGTGAAATCGAGGCTGACCATCTTGATCTCTTGTTCACCCGAGATGGGGACGATCATGACCATGAAAACCGAACCAAAGATTTGGATCCCTTTACTCTATTTGATTGGCCGGGTGACCAAAACAACAACAATATCTCAATTGGAGAAGGTAAAAAGGGATTGTAACATCATTTTTTTTCCAAAAAAAGAAATAACATAAGCTATAGACTTATTGTTTGTGTATTAATGATGCTATTTGTTTTTATAAGATTAGGGTAAGGTAAAAAAACAGTTTCAAGCTGCATTTCTTTGAAATTGATGCAGAGATGGTAAAATAAATAAGAATTAAAGAAAAAGAAAAGAAAGATTTGCCTGTTATTCAGTTCAGTTCTACGTGGTTATAAATTTGTATAAAAATAAGTATTATTAATTACAGTACATATACTTATAAATTGAAAATACGAGGCTCTCGGTGGTGGTGGTTTGTTGATTGGAAGCAGAAGCAAAGAGTCCCACAAAAATTGGTGGATGGGACAGAAAGCTGAGGAACAGAAGGTTTCAACAGTTTAAACAGATTTAATTCACAGATGGGACTTGCCCTTCTTTTCATCTTTTCAAGTGCTTTTACTTATTATTATTGTTCCATTATCTTTGATGGAATAGCAACACCTACACGAGGCACAGTTTCATTTTACATTGTTATGGTATAGTTCGATTGTTTATTTGGTCTTTTACATATAAACGTTATTAAATGTTTTTTTTGTATTCATTTTTTAAATCAAATAGAGGATTTTGATTTTAATAAGGTGGGATGAACTTCACACAAAATTGTTAGTCAAGTTTCACAGAATGTGGAAAAAAGCTTATTCTAGCTAAGTAGAAGATGACAAACAAAGTATTTTTAATTACATGGATATAAAATATAAATTATTTGTTTGCAAAATAAGAAAAGAAAAAGCTCGACTTTTCACATCAGTCTCATCAGTATTGGGATGTGCGAATCGATCTTTATTTAAAAGCTTGGGTGTTTTCAAGTTTCTGTTTTTTTTAATAAAAAACTTTATTCGCGTTTAGTTATTTGTTCACTACAAGTGTTAGTTATATTGTTCAAGATGAAGTGTGCTTTTGTTTAATATTACTATACATATTATTGGATCAGAAGATTTCTGATTCATTTCTGTTAGTATATATATATATATAGCAAAACGAGGCTGGTTTTGCATTATCACGTTCTTGTGCATGTGATTTTGTATCATCTAATTAATGTTTTCATTTTTGCATGTTTGCTATTATACCATAGTTACAATAGTTAATAAATGATTGATTAAAGGGTATATTATACCATAGTTACAATAGTTAATAAATGATTGATTAAAGGGTAATAGAAGTCTTAGCTTGTGATGAAAATCAAAACAAGATTTTCTCAATGGAAAATATTTTAAAAAAAACAAATAAAAAATGATCAAGATATTTTACGGTTGTTGTAGGGTGCAATAACATATAGAGACAATGATACGCGGTATAATTTAAATTTTTCACTCTTTTTTCTTTATTTCCAACAACATTTTGTAGTAAATTAATTTTTTTATGAAAAGAAAACATATTTAATGCGTAAGTTCGACATAACATCAGTCAAACAATTAATAAATTTAATGGTATGCTTTTAATGTGTCATTAAACACATTTAACAACCACTAGACTTGCTATAGTGCCACAACTTCCCCCAAAGTGAAGAAAAAAGTTGGGGGTCTTGGGTTCAAACCCTATGTACTTCAAAAATCAAATTCCTAATTTCTAAAAAATCACATTTAACAATATTTGTATGCAAAAAATAAATATAATATGACTCCTTAGAGTATCTCCAAAATAGTTAGTCTGTTTTTTTTAATTTTTCTTGCCGCATGTAAAAAAATTAGACAATGAAGTAAATTATAACTCTACAATAATTATTCTATCTATTCTTTCTAATCCTACATGTCAATACATATTAGAGCATCTTCAATAGTTTATGCATTCTATGATGATGTGCAAGTAAAATAAATTACAATATTAATGATGTGGTAAGATATATAATATGTTTTAAAATTTAGTTGTCATGGATTGCCTATTTAAATTTTAATTGTATTTTTTTAAAAATAAATTAATAATAAAAAGATTAAATAATTTAATTGTTTATTTGTGAAAAATCAAATAGATAATATTGACAATTAATGATGACACATCATATAGAAACAAGTATACAGACAATCTATTGGAGAGTTAATTTTTTAATACAAAGTCTATACTTATGTATCGAGCAAAATAGTGGAATAGATAAGCTATTGGAGATACTCTATTATTTATTTAATCTTCTACATATAGATAATGAAATCAAATGATAACTCACCAACTTTAACAATATTTTAATTTGAATAGCACAATTCAAAATCTAATACAGAATCTACAACATGTAACTTCATAAAATAAATTGTCTGTCTATAAATCTGCTGTCACATTATCAAGGAGAATTCCTATTCACATGTCACATAGTCCAAGAATCCACTATCTATTTTGGAGATGCTCTAATGGTTGGATGCTCATGCGCATCACTAGCTTAGTGCATTCTCTGATTTCTCTAGCTTTCCATAAAATATACTCTTAAATTTTTTTTAAAAAATAATGGGGAAGTTACATAATTGTTTTGTTTACACAATATATTTATAAAAATACAACAACTTTACAAATTTACAACTTTCCAAAAATTTTTACATGCTCGTATTTTATATTAGAAATCTATTAGAAATATGTTAGAAATCTATTAGAAATATGTTAGAATTTATTGGAAACCTAATAAATTGTTTATATGTCTTATATGAGATTTCTAGTAGGATTCTAGAAGATTATTTTTTTCCAAATACTATGCGTTACAGCTTAGAATCTGTTAGCATTCAATTAAAAACCTAGTAAAACACTTTACATATTGCAATCATGTTGAAATGCAAAATGTTAGAAATCTATTAGAATTAGAATAGAGGGACAAAAAGAATTAAGTCTTTTGCTCATCTTCTTTCCTGCGATAAAATCATGTCAATTTCAATGGAACAAAAAAGAAACCAGAAGAAAGGAAGAACAACGCTAGCGAGTGGAGGAGCAACGTAGGTATGTTGACGCAGAGACTGGAGGAGAAGCGGCAACAAGAGGAGGAGGAGGAGATGGATTGGAAGAGGAAGGAAGTCATGGACGAAGACGATAGAGGGTAAAAGAGTTTTATGTATTTGATAATCTTTTGATAAATATGGGCTTTAAATAGATTGGTAAAACAGTCTTGTTCTCATAAACATTATAAAATAATAGAAAATAAAGACAACAATACTAAACATGTCTTTATTTCTAGTCATGCATGCTCATTGAATGGGTCCGAGTTCAAACCGAGTTTCGTTGGATTTTTTACTAAAAATATGAAACAAATTTTGGTCTAGCCGGACTTTAGACTTCTGGGCTCAGACGGGACTCACAAAATCATTCTCAATCCCGACCCAATGTCATACAAACAATTTAAAAAAACACTTATCTAGATTAAATAGAAAAAAATAATTTATATGCCAAAATCAGGATTGTTTACTTAAATTGTTTAATATTTAACAAGTAATAAACAGGTGAAAGTGGCAACCATATGGATGATGAGTTTTTAGAAGCTCATTAACTACACTAACTTCGTGGTTTTGTGATGGAATGGAATCAGTCATGATATGTGACTCTTTGTTGCGCTTATTACTTGTTTCAGAAGTGCTAGATTGATTATAGTTGTAAGGAGCTTTTGTTTTTTGTTTGCTCGTCTTTAATATATTGTATGACTTGTTGTAGCCTAGTTTAAAAGTATAATAGATTAAGATATAAAAAAATTAAATTATTATTAAAATATAATATATTAATTATAATAAATTCATCGGGTCGAGCTTGTATAAAAAACCCGGCCATGCCTCTTGGCTTTATGGAACTCCAGCTCAAGCCGGAGTTAATAATATAAAGTGTCCAAACCCAACCATTGGGAGGTGGGTTCTGACCCGGCCCGCCAAAATATGTCACTAGAGAGAAATTTGACTCTCTTTTTCAAGAATCAATGAAGCTTTATCTCCCTCTGAAGTATATGCGGCAAATTGTGGCATTGAGTAGTAGTGTAAGAAGGGCTTTTTATTCAAGGAGAGTCGGCCTTAAATTTGTCAATTTTTTCTTTCTCTTCTGACAACATTCTTGTTCATGTTACCGTTTGCCTATTTTACTCTAAATGCCTTGAATTCTTATCACATTTTATCTTTTCTATGTTTTATTATCTAGAGAAATGAATGCTGGATTGATTGCCATTCCTATTGAATCAGACCCGAAATTGAGTTGAAAATTTATATTTATGCTGAATTTATCCTCTTTTTTCATGTTCCATATTCAAATTGGAATTGCTAGTTTTTGTTCAGACTTTGTTCCTGAATTTCCTTTCTGCTAGTATCATGCAATTGAAATTCGATAATTTCTATATAAGGGCATCTCCAACACTACTTCAAAAGTGGGCTTGAAAATGTAGATGGAGTGAAGTTCTCCGACCCCACTTCATTTCTAACTTCAAATTTTGAAGTGTTAACAATGCTATTGTTCATGGATTCAATTTTTTTTTTACCCTTTTTTGTTGATTTTATTTTTTAAAAAAATTCTTATGATTTGAATATATATTTGAAAACTTAATATTCTTTTATTTATAAAAATATTTTTTAAAATATTATTATTACTTTAAATTCATAGTTTAAAAGTTAGAAGTGAAATTTAAGGTGCAGGGTTGAAGAAAAACACTATAGTAACTTCAAATTATAGAGTAAAATAGAATTTGAAGTGAAAATAGAGATATAAGGTTAGAGATGTCCTGTAAAGCCTTGAAATCATAAAAAGAATAAGAATTTGGAAAATTATATAAGTAGTCGAGTATTTGAACTAACATGCTCCCAGACATCTGTCCCACTTATTGTAAATCGGGACAAATGTCCAATTTTGGGAGTAGTATTTCAAATACCCGGCTCTTAAAATCCATGTCTCACTTATTGTAAACTGGAACAAATGTCTAAATTTTGGGAAAAGTATTCCAAATACCTGGCTCTCAGTATAAAACCGATATTTTAAAGTAAAAATGGTCTATTAATTGGGTGAAAGGGCATTCTGTTATAGCATCTATAGAGAGGCCAAAAGGTCCCTAATCTTACACTTAGAAAAACCAGCACTTTAGCTTGCATTTCCAAAGAAACTTGAAATTCTATGATTACATGTAAAATCAACTGATAAAAAGAAAAAGCTTTGATTTTGTAGGATGTGCTATACGAAGATTTTGATTTCATTTATATAAAGCAACAACAAGATTTTGAGTGTGTACATCTATGTCTGTTATATGTTAAAACAATACATTGTTGCACTACAATGCGAGAATTAGGAGCTCTCTTTCATGTTTTGAAAGAGACCAGATTTTTTAAGCCAAAACCTCTCGTACAACGCACCTTTTTTTTCATTCACAGATTATTTATTTACTTGTTAAAGGAATAATAGTCATTGTTTCTTATGAATCCCGTGATCATATGGGATAGTGATTAAAACATTAAAGCTCCAATTTATTTAGGAAACGGGTTAGTAATATTTGTGACTGATGATTAAGTGTAGGAAAAAACAAAGGTTCAGTTCAGAATAGTATGAAAAAGAAGAACTCAAATATTCATTTATTAAAAGATTCAAGGAAGGATGCATCAAGGACCAAATACATTGCCTTGCACTGTTTTATTCAATCACTTCAAAAAAGACTTCAAACTGCCTCATCTAGTGAATCCTGCAAAACCACAGCCAAAATCAGTTGCTTGACTGTCATCCAAATCCGTAGAATTCGAGAGAAATTAGGTTAACTTACGTCTCGCAATTGGTGGCGCTCGAGACTGGGAAACCGACTCTAATGTTACAAGCGGCCGGAATCTTGCTCAGGAACTGATCCTTAATTCCCAAGGATTTGGAAGCAGTCTTTAAGCACCTGCAAGTAGCCTTTTTGTCGTCAACCGTTTTAACGGTCTGAGCGAGCTGTTGAAGGCCGCTGCAGCACGCCGCGGACGGCTTCGGGTCCCTGCCGGTGGCGAACCCGACGCAGGCAGCCGCCTTGCTGTCTACCATTGGGCACGAAACGGCCGCCTCGCTAACTCCGGCAAGGAATGAGAAGAGGAGAAGGGCGGCGACAAGGACGTTCTTCATTGTTGTTAAGTGATTGGTTTGGTAATGAAACAATTGAAGTGTTTGGCTGGATGTGAAAAATGCGGGGAGTTTGGGGGGGTTTTATAGGGGGGGAATGGCTAATTGGGAAATGGGAAGGGATTGGAATTGAGTTTTTCAATGAATTTGCAGGGAGCTAATGTTTCGTTGGGGTTTGTGATGAATGTTTTTGCAGCGTTTTATGTTGCTGTAGGTTATTTATATGGCTTATCTTGATAATATGGCGTGTTAATGCAATGCAGCTCAAATGTCATTTTCACATTGTATTTATGTGTATTCGTCCTTTTTTTTTTTCATTTAATGATTGGATCCACATCAAGCCTTGAAAATTACTCAATGTGTTACAATTTATACATCATTATTATCCAAAAGATAGGAGTATTTCCGGGATCTTAATCATTTTAATCTATTAATTAAGTGTTGTAATGTTAAACTCTTTAGTTAGAATTTTTGATATTGTTGTTTATTTTTATCTCTGAAATAGTTAAAAGTAGTAGTTACCAACCACTTTAAAGCTTGAACAATTATTTAAAATCGAAAAGTTAAGACAATTGTCTAATTAGTTTTAGTACCGAACCTTGGTTATACATAATAGAACAGAAAAAAATCATATTTTTTGTGTCATTGGCAAGGCTAAAAACCACAAGTACGAGACACCAATGCAATTCTATAATATAAAAGTCTAATAAACGTGATTGAAAAAAAAAACTGAATTTTATTGAGATAAGGAGAGATATTGTATCAAACACACTGTGCATATAATTTTGGACAAACGAGCTTGGTAAATACAAGTAATATATTAAAAAAATCAATAAGTTCAAAATAAACAACATATGGAACCAAATTGATAATGTGGATATCAAATAGTAGTAATGGATATCCGCCCCGCCACCCGGGCCAAAAAATGTGGGCTTGCTAAAAATATATCAATTAATAGGTTAAACGACGCAGTTTGGTGGTTAAAAAACAATAAAGCGCGCAAACGAGTGTACATGGCGGCGCAAACCAGTGGATGCGCAGCTATAGTGAGCGGCGCACATCCTCCGACCGCCTTCTCCCTTTCCCGTCAAAGCCTCGATTACTTTCCCGTCTCCTTTTCCCATCCAATTTCTGTTGGATTCCGCTGCCACCTGCAGTTAATGGATGTCTCAGGCTCCGATTCCGATGGCCGCCAGTTCAAAGACGCCGACGAGATGTGGAGAGAGCACACCGGTGACGACAACAAGAAGGTGCAGTGGTACCGCGACGGCGTTTCGTATTGGGAAGTATGTAATCCTTAACATTGTTTGCAGAATGAATTGAATTGCTAATAGCTCGATTACAAATTTGGTTATGGATTTGAGTTAATTTTGTTTCTGTGTAGGGTGTGGAGGCGTCAGTAGACGGAGTGTTGGGTGGATATGGGTGTGTTAATGATGCTGATGTTAAAGGCAGTGAAGCTTTTCTTCAGACGCTTTTTTCTGAACTTTTTGTTGACGGTGGAATTGGCCGTCATCTTGTTGCTCTTGGTTCGTTCTCTTTGTATCCTCATATCATCTACTGTTAAATATAGCGTCTTTTTTCATCAGGAAGGTCACTGAAAAACATGAGAAAAATTTGGGGATTTTGTTGGAACGAGAAATTAAAGACCCTTTTCCCTCAATATTTGCCCCCACTGTTCCATTAAGAGTATCCACTGAGCTGCCTAATGTACTTCATTTTTGTAGATTCAATAAAAACTGTGCAATGCTTATTAGGAATGCTGCAAATTTTTCATAATTAGTCCTTATAAAAGGGTGATATTGGTTTGGATTGTGATATTATGGGAGACAAATGGTTTGCTCCAATAGGTCTGTTCTGTGGATTGTACATGGGCTAAAAGAGTTTTTATCCGATAAAAAGTGTGACAGTTTAATCCGTCTGATGGTTGTTTTGATTCTAGTAAGAAACTAAGAACTTAAACTATTATCTCAAACCTACATTCTGTTTAATGAGAATGATAATGCTAATGCTATTGATGATATGACTAATCGGACATTATCATATAGCATATCTTCATATGGCTTCATAAGATTTCATCTGGAAACCTGTGCTTATTTTGTCTCAGTAATTTAACCTTTTTTTATGTATATCAAGCACAACATATTAGGTGGTAAAAGTTATTAGTTTAGACTGTTAAGTAAACTTCGCCTGCTAACTAATATATTCGCTCATTCCAACTTATTTGTAAACCATGTATTGGCATCATGCAACTGTTTTTTTTTTCGGTAATTTGAAGTCAACACTGATGCAGATTGTGGTTCTGGCATTGGGAGAGTCACCAAGAATTTTTTGATTCGATATTTTAATGAGGTGCATATTATCCATAGTTTTCTTTTCTTTTTCTATGATGTTTGATGTTTCTATTGAGCTTTCTCATTGCATATGTGCTCTATAAGACCCCAGAACTATTTAACTTAGAATATACCTAATGGCTGTAGAAGAATAGAGCAAAAGCTCAATGTTTGCGGTTTTTTGTGGGCTTTTGCCTCCTAAAAGAATATTTAGAATTAATACTAAAAATGGTGAGAGGATGTGGTCTCCCTTATAAAAACAAATTGTTTTTAGTTTGCCATACTTATTAACATAGAATGACAGAACTATTAGTTGGAAAGGATAGGTGCAGCAGAAATGAAACTGATAAAAGGTTCTTATTTTTGTCAATGTTCTTATGAATGACAACTGTATTGTATTTTGTATATGCCCACAACTATAAATTTGCACTTCTTTGGTTTATCATTTCTTTAACTATTTTGTGATTACTCGTTTTCAGGTTGATCTTCTAGAGCCAGTGGCACATTTTCTAGATGCTGCTCGTGAAAGTTTGGTCCATGACAATCACATGGCGTCGGATACACACAGGGCCACTAATTTCTTTTGTACTGCTCTTCAGGTATGTGCTTTTGCTACTTAAAGAAGAATTTAAATGCACAAAGTTTCTGTTTTCACATTCATGAACTTGAGAGTTGAGAATACTTGTGCACTTAATCATATTAATGCGAAAATGCATGAGATATTATAATTTAAATACTCTAAATTGAGTAAATGACAATAATATCCTGACAAAAAAATTTCCACGAGTACTGAAACTCAAATTGAATCCGTATTTTGTTTTTAGTCATAGAAAGTTGTACACGTTTCTCATATAGATCTAAATGATTCAACATTTACAAAGTATGAACAACTGTATTTCGGACTAAGAAATGTGGGGAAGAAGAATATGAAAGAATTATTGTGCTGTGGTTTGAATATGTGTCCAATGAATCTTCAATTTATTTTGTTAATAGTAATGGGAGCTCAGTAATTTGACTTCTTGGGAGCAAAATTACTTGCATTTGATTTTTCAATGGAAAGCAACAGTTTATACATAAAGTGCACAATTGGCTGAACCGCTCCCTATCCATATTTTTCAGTTGATATCAAGTGTCGATTTCAAACTGCATATTGTAGAATTTTACAGATATTTCAGGGCTGGAAACTGTTATGCATGCTGAATATTGATACTAGGGAACCCCTTGAAGGAGTAGAATAAAGCCTAACTTCTCCTTGAAGTTCGGTTAACCCCATATGCTAATTAATATTTTAAAGGCCTGTTGTAAGATCAGGTTTTAATTAAGGGGGACCAATATGATTTAACGTTGGGACAATAACTCTTAATTATTCAGCACTCCTTATAGTCATAGATTGTGGATTCCCTAATTTGTTTCTCCTCACTACTTTATTTTTGCTTATTTACTTATAAAATGAAATTTAATGTTTATTTTTTTCAGGAATTTACACCAGATGCTGGAAGATATGATGTTATCTGGGTTCAATGGTGCATTGGCCATCTCACAGATGACGACTTTGTGTCGTTTTTCAAGAGAGCCAAGGTTAGAATGTAATTCCCTTTACTTTTATGGCACTATGTATTTAGTTGGTATCATTTTGCGAAGCCTAATTTTATCCCTCATGCTTTGTTTGCGATTGCCTTGAGAAAGTTTGTTGTTTTTGTGAATCTTCTTTCCTCTTTCCCTTTCTATTGCAGTTACACATTTGTGTCAAATACCTCATGAACTGTGTTTACCATTACCAAGAATTAAGACTCTAATTGTTCTATCTCCTCATTCCCCTCAAAATGCTGGATGCGCTTTTGATAAAGAAAATTCCATAAATAAGACAGTTCAGCTATGGCAATTATCATTTCTCTGTTTCTGAGTGCCATTATTTAATGAGGAATGTTTCACCGGTTGTTATTCGATTTATTAGTTATCTCTGGCCAACTTACTGCATCGTCACTGTTCTTGCATCGCGAGATTGTAGAAATTTATTCATGTGTGATTTTATAAGTCGTTTTGTCGTTTTTTCTAATTTTTAATTGTTATTGCAGATTGGACTGAAACCCGGTGGTTTTTTTGTCCTGAAGGAAAACATCGCAAAAAGTGGTAATGTGTTTTGACTTCTCATAAAATATCATGATGCATCTGTTGAGTTTAAAAAGAGATTTTTTAACTTCTAATTCTTGAAGTACTGCGTTTAGCTATTCAAGCACTGACCATTTTAACATTATATTGCATTATTACCAATGAAAGAAAGTCTTTATATTGCTTTCAGTTTGTTTTCATCTCTAGGAAATTTTTATTCCGATTGATTTCCAAATATGGCATGGAAGAAATTTGTAGTTTGAGCAAATAAATCTATTTGCAGTTGTTGCATTGGTAATACTTTTTCCCTTTGCAGGATTTGTATTGGACAAAGAAGATCGGAGCATAACTAGGTCCGATATGTACTTCAAGGAGCTTTTTAGTCGATGTGGACTGCATCTCTATAAGTCAAAGGTTAATCCTCTTACTCACTCACACACATATGTTATAGTAAATAAACAAAGTTAACCAAGTATAGGAATGAAATTATAAACGGCATTATGTTTACCCTACAATTGTTGAACAATGGTAGGATTAAAACTATTGGATTTTTCAACGCTTCATCCTACATTCATTAGAAGAATTGATCTTTGATAAAAAAAAAACTGAAAACGAGCTAAAAATGTTGAATTTAAGCATTTAATATCGCGGATACTGAAATGTTTCGAAAACAGGAACAGAAAGGACTGCCCAAGGAACTATTTGGTGTAAAGATGTATGCTTTATTGACTGATATGCCAAAGAAGATCATCAAGACAAGATCCAAATCACAACACAATCGGCCCTCCATAATTATATGAATGCTTAAAATACTACAGCAGAATTTGTTCTATTCTAAAGAATTTTTGTGTTTCTTACTTATCATTATTAGTAATCTTGGCATGACATCCGAAAATCAACTCTTTATTATAGGGAAGGGTCTTTTTTATTAATTCAAGCAGTCTTTTAAATATATTACTACTATTCAAGAAATTTATAATATGTAATTATGCGATGGAAGACTTGTTGTCTTTTCTTTATGTTTACTCTTATAACATTTTAATAGTTTGTTGATTCCAAATCTAGATGACATGTGGAATTGTAATTCCTATTGATGACGTGGTACTAATCTTAAAAGTAGATAATATCTATTCATAAGATAAGAATAGTAGATTTTTTATTCCATTTTAAATAGTATTTATGATAGACAGTATTCATTTAGTTGTTTACATCTAGACAATCAAATAAATATTGTCTACAATAAATGATGACGCATTCATGCCACATCAAAAAGGTTATCAAGCTACTAAAGATGCATTTTCAAATTGATTCCTTCCTATGTATCAAGATAATTCGTGGAAAAGACAAGTTACTAAAGATGATGTTTTTTCAGATCCTGAAATGCACTCACACAACACATTAATTCTCGTCTTCTACTCGTACATTTTACACCTAGCCTTGGCTGCGTGGTCCCTTGAAGCTGCTATGGTGTCTTATGGCTCAAATGGGTCTGATTTGGAAACTTAATCTAATTATAATTCAAATTCTAACAATGCTAGTTTTAAGAAAGAGAGATTGCCTTTCTCTGAGTCCTAATTGTATATGTATATGTGCCGTGTGGATTGTATAACTCTGCACTTTCTATCACCTGCTTCAATGCATTCCCTCCCAAGTGCTTCAAAACCTGTGGCCATATAAGAATTTAAATTTATCTTTGACTCATTCATGCAGCTGACCGAAACTCGGAAATTTTGAATTGGAATTCACACTTATTTTCTTTATACCTGGTGAAACTTATAACTTGTATTCTAAAAATGAGCAAATGTGAGTTTAAAAATTCTTCTGAAACAAGAATGTTTAAACTAATAAACCAAATGTAACTGTATAATCATTTTGATGCTAAGTTAACCCAATTCAACGTTCATGGATTTAAATGCCAACTTAGTCAAGTTTTCTTCAGAAGAGATTTACATAGAAGTTAATTTAGCATTCCTTTGAAATTGGGTTAAGAAAGATGATTGTTTACACAAAAACCTAACAAAAAAATCAGCACTTCATAAACAACTAGATAACAGAAATGTTGAAAATGATATACCCAATCCAAAAATTGATCCTCAAAATGATTTTGATAAAGTTTCTTAAGTTCTGTCATTCAGTTCTAAGTAAATTCCCAATCTAAAATTTGATCCTCAAATTTGCGCTTCATACATTTTTTATTTCAGTTGAACTTTTTTGACACATTAGCTGATCGAAAAAAAGTTAAGAAGCATACCTCGTTAGCATCTTTGAAACAAGAAGACTCGTCTTTTTTCGGCCATCGCACAACCCAACATCTAAAACAAGAAAAACATGAACCCCCGTCAAATGAAACAACTTCATACTACAAAAACTGCAACAAAGATTTGAAAAGTCAAAATTACGAAATTTTCACCTTTCTTTTCCCAGACGCCGAACTAACTCTTCACCCAATGCTTGTCCACATGAGTCACCATCAGTTGCCAGCACAATGCGAGAAACCTCAAAAATAATGTGCAACAGTTTAAAGATAAAAGAAAAGCGAGTTTATTACCTTATTGATTGCAAAATTCTGATGAAAATGAACTCACCCTGTCTAACTCTTCTTTGTAGTTCCATATATACTGAAATGCTCTATCCTGGTTTCATAAATACACCGCATAAAATACGAGAAAAACGAAAAATCGGTAGGAGTGAGATTTCAATCATCCTTTTTTTAAGACAAAAAATGTGAACACGGAAAATTAGAAGATCAACTTTGTGGTCATCTAACTATTTCACATATATATGCACCAACATGATACAACACAGGAATAAAAGTCCATATTAAAAACTTAATAAAAAAAATTAATACTTTAAGCCCATACATTTTTTATTGAAGGCAATTCTTCAGAAACAACTTGTGGTGCACCATTTGGAATGCTTACGCAATTACGAAAGCCGGCTTCCTCCACTGAAAGCTTATCTAGTTCGCCTTCAACCTTTGACAGCACAAAAGCAACCAATAAGGATCAGGGCCCTTAGACATTTAAACAATTTGTTAAAATCATGAAGTAATAAGCATTACAATGATTATTTCAGAAGCTTCTTTTATGTCATCCAGCCCATAAAACCATTTTTCCGTGCCCTTATCCTGAAATATAAAGTTCAAATATAGACGGGTATACGTATATAAAAAATCAATTATCAGTTCAGTGGTTAAATCACAGCTTATGTCCAATTCAAGAATAAACAGCTACCTGCCAATATCGTTTATCCATGGTCCGATACTTGCAACCAACAATTATGCCTTTATGTCTATAAGTAAATGCAATAATATCCTGAAAATCCAATAGCGTAACTATAAAAGATTAGACTATATTCATGAGACTACAAAGAATACTTAGATAAGATGAGTTCATTTTGAGCAGAGAAATATAAATAATATCGTTAAGACAATTTTTTAACTTGTCCTCTTACACATTTCACACTTATTAAGAAATCAATTAATCAAGGGTATGAAAATACTAGTTTATCTAATGATAGACAAAAAAAAAACAGCGGATTATATAGTTAATGAACTTCACGCACCTTATCACCCGCTATCTGCATAACGGCATTCCTTTGTAAGGTTTCCTCAGATATCATTCTGTTAGCAAAGTATGCAATCAGCTGAAAATGAAAACAAGCAATTGATGTCAACATCATGGTACCAAAATTACTATTGAGACCCTAGAAAGAACCAAAATTTTTCAATTTTCGTAAATGTGGACACAACTTATCATATTGATGCACTCGCTAGTTTATGGCAACCAAAATTGCATCACAAGGGTTATTTATCTGTACAAAAGATTTTAGTTTATCAATTATCTTGCCTTCTGATAGCTTTATTCATCTGAAGTCACTCATTTAGCTAGAACTCCAATCTACAATAATTTCATTGGAAGAGAAGTAGAAAACAAACTAAGCAATCTCGAATACCTTCTCACCAAGCGGTTCTAGTACAGTGTTATCTGAACTCAGTTGTCCAGGGAAAGTAGCTTTAAAAGTTTTATGAAACCCTTGAGTAGCCAACCTTCCATCTGCAAAGGCCTACAATGAAATTTTCCAGTCAGCCAATGCTAAATCTTTTGGCCTTGTAAATACGAACGAAATGCGTTGCGCTTGACCTGACCCGCCCAACCACATGAAGTATTATAACACCTCCACATTGCAAAATCCCTGCATAAATTCCCACCACGAAACTTCAACAAGTTGCTACATAAAAAAAAATTGTAAGCATAAGCAGGCATAAAAGGAAACTAGAACAAACTGCTTACGCTTCTTGGATTATATGAACAGATAAGCTCCTCTCCATAGATTTTCCACCCTTGCACTGCAAAGCAAATTCCCTAAAAGAAATCAAATAAGCATTCCAACCCTAATTTGATGAGATTTTTAAAAACTATCTATATGCAGGTTTCTGTGGCCATCAGAATACCATATATGCATCAAATAAGCATTTCAATCCCTAATTTGAATAAAATCAAAGGGAAACAAAATAAAGTAGCGGAATCAGAAGCCATTACAAGAGCATATAAAGAGGAATTAACAAGAAAGTGGAATTAGTTACCTTTGGGCAAAATATATGACTGAAATGTCCAGGGACACAAGAGTCATCGCAGTCAATCTCGAGAACAGCCATCTTCTGCTTCAAGATATCCACTTTATCATCTAGTAATTGATTCGAGTTTGCTTTCACAAAAATTTCAAATCATGTCAATTTCACAGGAGAGGAGAGGATTGTATGCAAGGAAAAGTAAAAACAAAATTGCAGTACCAGGTTGTAGAATGGAGAGATTAGAGGTGACACAGTGAGTTCGAAGACGCCGTAATCTTGATAGAGGTGGTGGTGTTAGCTGAGAACAGTGGTTAGCTAAAAAGCGTTTAGTCGGAAAATGGTAGCGATGGACGGAAGCTAACTGCATTTGGTCAGGCGGTAGTAAACTTAGCCGATAGTCCATGTTTGATAAGATTAGCTTATTTTTCTGCCTTCTTCTCTGTAACTTGGTACTTTGAAAATCACAACCATTTTCTCCTTTTACTGACACCCATTTTACAATATCTAATATCTATAATATTTTTCTTCAAACATTTTATCAATTTTTATTACTCAAATCAAAATTCATTTTAAAATAATAATATTTAATTATTTTAATCCATTTCTTGAAACAGGGAATGAATAATTCTCATATTTATAGAATCTCATATTGAAAATATATCACATGAAGAAATGATTGTACCTGATCATTCCCCGTTCATTTTCTTTAAATTTGAAATTTAGGAGGATGGTAATAGAAATGAGTTTTTGAATCCTTTTCCAAATACATGATATATGTCCAAAAGTTTAGGGAAATTATCGATTATGTTCTTCTTTTGATTTACTATTTACAAAAATATGTTCTTTAGAATTTATTTTTTTTTTATATTCTGATTTTACATTTTTACGTTCTTAAATTTTGATTTTACATTTTTACGTTCTGGATATATACTTTTTATATATCTATTACATGTAAATATGTTGTATTTCTGTTATATGGTTACTATGTAAATCTTTATAAACCTGTTATACACCTGATATACACCTAACTTAACGCATCTGTTATGTTCACTTAAACTGTTTTAACACGCCTGTTATATACCTGATATATACCAGTTATATATCCAGAACGTAAAAAAGAAAATTTGAAACAATTTTTACATAATGATGTAAAATTGAAACTTGAGGGAGACTTTTTTGTAATTTGATAAAATTTTGACTAAAATTTATATATTTTATCATATGCATTTACCTAAAATCCCCAAAATTTATTAGAATAATTGCCTTGGAGTTCACAGTTTATTCGAGTTGGGCCGGACTTCATCATGCTTTTTTAATACCATCAAGTTAAGGTCGACATAATCTGCTCCCGTTATAAGAGTCATTTCAAGCTCTGAGAACACACACGTATTTATTATTAAAATTATTTTTTATTAGTTGCACATATTTGAGTATTTACCATGATTTTCAGACCTGGATCGACAATTAAATTGGTAAATCGAGTGGGTCATGAATTTAACGTTCAACTTGATTAATTTTGTAGTTGAACCGGATTTTCTAAAAACATTTTAAAGCATTATTAAATTTAAATAATTTGATATCAAACTTGTAATATAAATCAAAATATCACAATGATTAATAATATCTTATATTAATGCTTCTTAATACAAAGTTCATACATCAAATAATCAAGCAAAAAAAAGAGTCACGAATTATGTATTAAACCACATTTTGTTTGGATTAAACTATAAATACAATAAGATATTAAACACATGTTACATGTATAAAATAAAACAAGCAATGTACATTGTTAATTTGATTATAAAATTCAGAAAACTAATTTGTTATATAAAAAGTCAAAATTAGAACAAAAATAAATACTGTAGCATAATCAAACCAATTTAGAAAAAAGACATTAAATTAAAATATTAATTACATTTAATTATAATATTTAAGTATTAACTTTAACTTCAAAATATAAAAGTTTTATATTTCATCATATAAAAGTAATATTATAGAACATGCTATCAATAAAGGTTGTTGCTCAACTGATAAATACATTCATCAAGAAGCTAAATGTTTCGTGTTTGAATCCTAATGTAAAATATTTTTTTTATTTAACTTGAGGGGTAATGGTTGAACGGTATAGGTACCTAACCCGATCGTTTCTCGATCAGACTGGCCAATCAAACCGATCAATAATCAATCTTTAACCATCATGAAAATCAACTGAAAATTGACCGGACCAGGTACCGGTTCGATCAATCCTGGTCCGACCTATAGATCTGGTTCGATTTTTAGAATCATGACATTTACACAAATTCTAAGTGATCTTCGATTTTCACGTGTATGCAAAATTTGGTGGATAAACATATTAAACTTTTAAATTTATATCTTTATTAATGTTGTTTGAGTTTTGATTCATAACATAATCAAGACTTGTTTATCAATTTCGACTCACTCCGTTCATTACTATATTACACTAATATCAGGTCCCGTTTATTTTCAGGAAAATAATGTGCTAGAAAAAATGTTGTGCAAGAAAAAATATTGTGCAGGAAAATAAAATTTTATCCTATATTTGGTTACATCACTGTAAAATATTTTTTTGATGTTTGTATACATTTCTGTAAAACAACAGATTTAAATATACAATATCATATTTTAACTTATATATACATAAGTATGGGTGAAATACAAAATAAAAATTAATATATACAAAATAAGTTATATTAGAATATCAATCATATTTTAATTGACTTTTTACCATAAAAATAAATGTAGGCATGGGAGGTGAATGTGATGGTGCAGTGACGATGGGGAGTGGTGGTGTCGGGGTGGAGGTGTGATGGTGGTGATGGTGGCGGGGTGGAGGAAGTGGTGGTAGTGGAGTGGAGGAAGTGGTGGTAATAATGATCGAGGAAATGGTGGTGGCGATGGCAAGGTGATGATTGCAGCGGCGGAGTGGAGGAAGCGATGGTGGCAAAGTGAAAAAAATTGTGGTAAGAATGATAGAGAAAGTGGTGGTGGTGATAGGGTGGAGGAGGTGGTGGCGATGATAGAGTGAAAGAAATAGTGGGTGGTAATAATGATGTAGGAAGTGGTGGTGGTAGAGTGAAGGAGGAGGTGATGGTGGTGATTGTAGAGTGAAGAAGGATGTGATGGTGGTGATTGTAACAGGGTGGAGGAAGTGGTGGGGACGAGGTAAAGAAAATGGTACATGTGTTGTGTGAGTTGAAGAAATAGTGATGATAATAGTAAATGGGATGTTAGTTGTGGAAAAATAGAGCAGTTTTCTAGAAAATTTTTCTAGGAAAACTGAAAAATGGAAACTGCTGTTTAGTTATAACATTTTTCAGTTTAGAAAATTGGAAAACAGTTTTCTGATTTTTCCATTTTATATCTTGCAACAGAAAACACCTTTTTGATGTTTTCTTATTTGACCAGTACAAAACTTTATAATTTAATTTATTTTATAATAATATACATAGTTGTATAATTATTTGTTAA
>CATIWQ010170787.1:0-12441 GCA_949673415.1 Euphorbia schlechtendalii | reverse complement strand
TTATTAATTATTTTATATAGGTAGTTATTAATAATATTATTTGTAATGATTATTAATAATTTATTTATTTTTATATTTAATAAGTTTTACTATTATTTTAATAATTAATATATTTATTATTAAGTTCAGTTAAGTTTAGTTCAGATCCATTAAGTTCAGTTCAGTTAAGTTCAGTTAAGTTTAGTTCAGTTTAGTTTAGTTCAGTTAAGTTCAGTTCAGTTCAGGTTTCAGAAGTTGAAAAAAACAGGGCCTTAATGCAAATTTATATGAATATTAGACAAGAAATCTATATTTCTTCAATGTTCTAGTCACTGCTCGTAGTTCGAAGTATTTGGGTATGCCCATAGGTGTCGTGAGAAGTAAAATTAGCTCTTTTGGTTTTTTAAAAGACCAGATTTGGAAGAAGATTAGTTCGTGGAGGTCCAAGTTCTTGAGTTGGGGTGGTAGAGAGTAACTAATAAAGTTTGTTCTTCAGTCGATCCCAACCTATACAATGTCCCTTTTTCATCTTCCTGCTAGCTTATGTGACTCTATTCATAAAGTTCTCAACTCTTTCTAGTGGGCTTCGAATAATGGGGATAGGAGAGGCATTCGATAGCGTTGGGAGCTGTTATGTAGACCGAGATGTCACGAGGGGATGAGATTCAAGAATTTGTTAGATTTTAATACTGCGTTGGTAGGGAAGCAGATTTAGAGGCTTCTACTTTACCCTGACTATTTGGTTTGTCAAGTTTTTAGAGCTCGATACTTTAATGGGACGAGTGTCCTTTCAGCTAGACTAGGGTCGTCCCCTAGATACGTGTGGTAGAGTATCTATTCTAGCTTGACTCTTATTCAGTCTCATTTTCGTTGGAGAGTGGGAGATGGCTGATTTATACCTATTCTTGGCCAGGCTTGGATGAATCATGTGGATCAGGTGTTGCTTGCTGGAAATAATGGTCAGATTTTGGGGTATAAACATGTTGATTGGTTGATTCAATCAACTTGATTGTTGATGGTTCTTGGAATAGTGGTCAAGTTAATGAGTTTTTTGACAATAGGGAATGTCATTCTTAATACACCCCTACCCGCTTTTACTCGAGTTTATACTCCTTTTTTTACCTCACGAATCTTCGAGTAGTTAATCCGTAAAAAGCGCTTACAAAATTCTTTCTCTTTCTCAAGTCTTCCATGAACCGATTCACACTTATCCCTGGAACTCTCTATGGAAGTTGAACATTCCATCGAAAATTAAGATCCTAATTTGACGTTTGTTGAATAATGTTTTGCTGGTCAGACTAAGATTAGTTCAACGATGTGGGTTGGAGTATAATTCTTGTCAAGTTTGTCATCTTGGAGTCGAAAGTGAGTCACATATTTTCCTCCATTGTAGTCTTGCAAAATTAGTGTGGTCTCAATTTGATCACAATCTGAATGCTCCCTCAAATGCTGATTTTGCTATGCTTTGTTGTGATTGGTTGAAAGTTACAAATACTGACTTTTATAGTAGGTTTCCTTTATTATCTGGGAGATTTGGGATGCAACGAACAAAGCCATTTGGCAGCGAGTTGCTCCCCAACCAGCTGCGGTGTACAGGTATGCCAAGGCCCTCTATTCACAGTGGCCGACTGCTTATTCCAGGCTTGGCACGGGACTGGTGGTAGGAACTGCAGGTAGGCAGCAATATAGTGCAAGGGGGACTGGAAGACTAGAAGCTTGGTTGCCGCCTATTTAGCCGTACATCAAGTGCAACTCGGATGCGGCTATTTCTAATGATGGTGCAGCAGCTTCCTTTGGCGTGGTCTTGAGGAACTCAGGTGGCCTTTTTGTTGCAGCAAAATCGGGCTGGTTACAACCAAACATCTCGATTTTAGAAGCTGAAGCTCTTTCGGTTCGTGAAGCTTTATCTTGGAATCATTGTTTTAATGGTCCTCGCCTAGGCGTTATTTTGAGGGTCGTCGCCTGGCTACGCCTAGTGCCTAAACCCTACTAATTAGCGCCTAAGTCCGCCTAGGCCCCGATTAATCCCCGACTAGGCCCCGATTCATCTTCGATCGCCCGATTAGCGCCTAGCGCTTTTTTATAACACTGCTTGGATTAAATCTCCACATTTCACCCATGCAGTTTTGGAGACCGATTGTTTGATTCTATATAATGCCTTGTTGTCACTAGATAATAGACTCTCTTATTTTAGCTCTACTATTGAGAATTGTAAAGCGTTAGCAAATACTCTCAATTCTTGTCTTTTTAGTCGCGTGGCAAAACCTCCGAATGTTATAGCTCATACTTTGACTATAAAATTTGTTTTAAACTTTAACGATGAGATTTGGTTGATAAACCCGCCACTTGCATTGCCTCTTTTCTTTAATTCAAATCCAAGAGAAATATCAAAGGGCTTTTATCCACCAGTAAACTTGGCACGGGCATATCATGCCCACATTTCATAAGAGAAATTTGGATGAAATAATCGAACAATAAAAACTGTTTGAATTTGTAGAAGCCTGAGTATAATATATGATGAGTTTTAGTTTCAATATTAAAATCAAAGTACAGCCCAGTCAGTCTGAAATAATTATTAATATATTAAAAAATTTTCAAAATATATTTAAATTTTAATTTCAGATTTGTATGCTCATCATTTAAATTTTAATTTCAGATTTGTATGCTCATCATTTTAAGAAATAAGTTAAAAACCGTAAAAATAAAATCAGTACTGGAAATAGAATAAATTTATTAGAGAAGCGGATCTTCTTCTACAGTTGATCCCAATCCTCCTCAATTCATACCGTTCTAAAATATCAATTCTCCCCTCTTCTTCTTTCTCTTTCCCATTATTTCTGTTTTCCGATCACGAGCAAAAGGTACCATCTTTTCTTAGATCCATTTATTTCCTATTTTCATTCATTTCTTCATGGATTTGACCCCGCCCATTTCTTTATCTTGTTTTTCCTTAACTTAATCATCATTTTTCACCTCAATTTCGTTTCAATTCTCAGGTTTCTTCTGTTTATTCATTTCCAAGATTCGTTTAGGTTTTTCCATGTAGTTATTACTGATTTCAAGCCTATTGATTCATTACTTTTCTTATCGGTCCAGTCCCTTGTGTTCAGTTACTTACCTGTTTTCCTCGTTTTCAGTTCGCTTACTGCTTCAATTCTAGTTGTTTACTCGATCTTTTTCTAGTTGGTTGTGATTATTGATTTCAATTTTCTCAATGCAGCTTTGCCATGGGTGTAGCGGAATACAATCACGATATGGAGGAAGGAACCCTTGAGATCGGCATGGGTATGATTATGTTTTCCTGTAGAATAGTATATTCGAAACAATCCAAATTTTTGATACTGATTTGGAATTATCTCCTGAATTACAGAGTACAGAACTGTCTCTGGAGTTGCTGGTCCTCTTGTAATACTTGATAAAGTGAAGGTACGCTAAGATGCTTTTGTGCAAATTAATTGTAATATATATTTATTTTCATGTTAGATATTGATTGCTTTTCTTCTTCTTTTATGCTGAATTTCTCTGAATGATGAGTGATGCATTGCCTGGTTCACCATTTTAGGGTCCAAAATATCAAGAGATTGTTAATATTCGCTTAGGAGATGGATCAACACGTCGTGGTCAAGTGCTTGAAGTTGATGGCGAAAAAGCTGTTGTTCAGGTTTTGATTTTAATATAATACACACACACACACACAGAGACATGTACATGTACATGTACATTTATCTTTTACTATTGAACACAACTTTGAAGGTCTTTTATCAGTTGCTTGGTGTCAATGAGTTTTGCTTGTTATCTTATACGTGTATGTACTGGTGCTTGTAATGAACTAACTTATACTTTCAACTTATTTTAAACCATTCGTGTGAAATTAGAACTTAGAATACATGTTTGAAATCAATGCATGCTATTTATATCTGTCTTGTTGCTCAGGTTTTTGAAGGAACTTCTGGAATTGACAACAAATTCACCACTGTCCAATTTACTGGCGAGGTATAATGTTTTTTCTAATTTCACAGCAAAGTTATGAGAATTATTTTGCTTATGTTGTTATTCGCCTTCTATAGTTTAAATTGGGCTGTTGAATAATCTCTGAACGAAGTATTATGAATTGCATATACAGAAGCACTAAGTATGAAATTAATGTAATGTAATTGCTTGAAATGAAGTAGGTCAACTGGTCCTGAACGAATTAAATTTCAAATAGCTGCTCATAATTTAAAAATTTAGTAAAATGAAAAATTATGACATGAAATGGTAGGACCGCAGGTTGAGTAGAGCCGTAGAGTAGTAGTATTTTATTATCATGCTTATCCTTTTGAGGATCTTTTTTTTCTTTTGTAAATATGTAGTGATTTCAGAAACCCTATATTTGGGCATTTATACCATTAAAATTTTATGTTTGTTTTTCACTGATATGTTAATCAATGGAAAAGCTTGCTTTCTCATTCACATACTATCTATGTCTCGTACTCTCATTCGCTAAAAACCTGGACAATTAAAATTTTGGCAAACATGGACAAACATTTCTAATGTTCTCTTAGCTTATCCGTGTCTTCATTGTTCTCCATGATAAGTTCAATATTACCCTTATGGACCTTTCTCTCTGAAGAATTTTCCTACTGTCTTTGTTGTTACTGTTATCATCATGTTGATGGCATTTATCGTTAGACCATACAGAGTTCATTAGTGTGAAATGACTAATGGGGCTCATAGTACTTAAAAAAAGAAAGAAAACCTTATAAAAGGAAATACAAAGAAAAGAAATGTTTTCATTCTTTCAAGTTGTTATCAGATGGTCCATTCATAGAACAGAACACTGAAATTTAACTTTACACAAGTTTTAAGGAAGAGACAATGTTGCACATTGGATCAAGTTGTATTTCACATTGGATCATTTCCTTTATGCGCACAACAGACTGGAAATTGAGCATCACAATCTCTTTTTATACTTTAAATTGTATTAGTGCTTTCCTTAGATCATATATCTAGTCTCTAAATTCCTATATCATACACTGCTCATCATATTTACTTTTTACAGGTTCTGAAAACTCCAGTCTCATTAGATATGCTTGGGCGCATCTTTAATGGTTCTGGGAAGCCTATCGATAATGGTCCTCCTATATTGCCTGAGGCATACTTGGACATTTCTGGTAAATAATTTTTTTTCATTCAAGCCATCTTATTATTATTATATAATGTATAATCAGATATCATTTAATCTATGAAATGTCTGTTGCAGGTAGTTCTATTAATCCAAGCGAGAGAACCTACCCTGAAGAGATGATACAGACTGGTATTTCAACAATTGACGTCATGAATTCCATTGCCAGAGGACAAAAGATCCCTCTGTTTTCTGCTGCCGGTCTTCCTCATAATGAAATAGCTGCCCAGATTTGTCGCCAGGCTGGTTTGGTGAAGCGTTTGGAGAAGTCAAAGGATCTTCTCGAGGTACTTTTGAATGCTTAAATGATCGCTTCTTGTAATTGATTGGGTAACTTCGATGTTCATGATAGAGACATACACAAAATTAAGATTTTCCAAACGAGGTTTAAAGATTGAATATCAAAGTACATATGGTTAATATCTAAATGTGATTTAGAATCAAGCATATTTTTTTATGGATCAAATTGTGATTTCGCGCTGTAGGAGTGTTAATTACTTTAAAAATGTCAGCTTCATTACTAAAATGTGTGATGCTTATTACGTAGGAGGCAATTTCATTTGGGGTTTTTATTTATACTTTTAACCTAAGTCTTAATCATGCAAATTCTCAGGATGGAGAAGAAGACAATTTTGCCATTGTATTTGCAGCTATGGGTGTTAACATGGAGACAGCACAATTCTTCAAACGGGATTTCGAGGAAAACGGATCAATGGAGAGAGTGACCCTTTTTCTGAACTTGGTACGTTTTACATGACCAATATAGTTAGCTTTTTTTCTGTTACGTCCAGTAAAGAGATTTCATAATTGTTTTATTAATCATTACATCCTGGATAGATTCTTGTTCCTGACGATTCAAATTTTTTCTCGATGTACAGGCAAATGACCCTACCATCGAACGTATCATCACACCTCGAATTGCTCTGACCACAGCAGAATATTTGGCATACGATTGTGGGAAGCATGTTCTTGTCATACTCACCGATATGAGTTCTTATGCTGACGCTCTTCGCGAGGTGAGCCACGATACGAGTGTTTACTTTCCATTCGCTGGACTCGTTGAGTAAAAAAATATATTTGGATTTTTTTATAGGCCTACTAAATCTGTTTCAAACTGAAACCTAGTGATTTCTGCTGCAGGTGTCAGCGGCTCGAGAAGAAGTTCCTGGAAGGCGTGGATATCCCGGATATATGTATACCGATTTAGCAACCATATACGAGAGGGCTGGACGTATCGAGGGACGAAAAGGCTCCATTACCCAGATTCCAATTTTAACTATGCCAAACGATGGTAATTATAAAACGCAAATACGTCTCCTGTACGCCATTATTTTTATCTTTATAGTTTGTTTTAGCTCTGATTTCCTTGTATTATCAGATATAACGCATCCAACACCAGATCTTACTGGATATATCACAGAGGGACAAATTTATATTGACAGACAGCTTCACAATAGACAGGTAATGTCATAATAAGATGAAGAATAAGATCACATTGCTAGAACATAGAGCATATGGTTTTGTGTTTCAATATTAATTGTTATTCGATGGAATTACCAAGTTATTTTAATTTGGGCAGATATACCCTCCAATCAATGTGCTTCCATCCTTATCTCGTCTCATGAAGGTAAATATTAATGTGTTTTGTAGTTTTGTTGGTTATTAAATCATCGCTCTCATAATTTAGTAAGACATATGATCAACTATGTCCTCAATTCTTATTGTTTCAGAGTGCCATTGGCGAGGGGATGACTCGCAGGGACCATTCTGATGTGTCCAACCAGGTTTAGGTTTTGTCAGTTATAGTTGCATACATTGGTTTATTGTCTTGTCTTTTGTTCCCTAACCTTTTGTACTAAATTTGCAGCTATATGCAAATTATGCAATTGGGAAGGATGTTCAAGCAATGAAAGCTGTGGTTGGAGAAGAAGCACTTTCTTCTGAAGATCTGGTCTGCCTATTTACTAATTTTGAACTATTATCAGCAAATAATTATACGTTTCAAAGATACTGACATGATTCATTTTTATCAATGATCAGCTATATTTAGAGTTCTTGGACAAATTTGAGCGGAAATTCGTTGCCCAAGGAGCGTACGATACTCGCAATATCTTTCAGTCACTTGATCTAGCATGGACACTTCTCCGAATCTTCCCGCGTGAGTTACTCCACCGTATCCCAGCAAAGACTCTCGATCAGTTCTATAGCCGAGATTCAACTAATTGAGAAACAATCGCATAAATTGTTTTGGGAGAGCTGAAACGTCTCCCGGATCATCCAGAATAATAAAATGTTGCTTTCCATTTTATGTATGAAATGGGAAGTTGTTCATTTGGTCACATGTATTTTTTTTGCCTGTGAGTAGTGGTTCAGTCTTGTAACTTATTTATGCATACCGGTCATGGGAGGAGATTTATCGGGTGGGTTCAAATTATACATTAATCATTGTTATGATGCTCATCTTGTGTTGTCTTGTTTTTTTTCCTGTAATATGACAACCTTCCTGAAGGATTTTCAATTGTTGAGGTTATTGTTGTGCTTTCTTTTTTCATGTTTAATACAAGGAAAGCAGATTAATAATAATGTTTTGTCATATTCCTTTCATATTTATGGCTGTCCATCCATGAGATTAAAACACATATGAATAGAAGAACGTGAAATATTATAAATTATTTTTTTTCTTATATTAATTTCTATCATATTCTATGGAATAACCATTTAGGTCCTATATCAGGAAAATATTTTTTGAGTTTTGAGGTGCCTGTTTGAATTGTTAAGTAAGTTAAAGAGAAAATTCTAGGTTAGTCAATGAAAAATCCTGCACAAATTGGGGAAAATAATATTTTTTGTAAAGGGAACGCTTTTTGTTTTAATTCATTAAACTTTTTCCCATTCATTGAAAGCAACGTCCTTTTTTTGGATTATAATTAAGACTTAAATTTTTATTTTATATTATAATTTTTAGGGTTGTTCTAATTAAAATGTTTGAATACAAATGTATAATATAAACATAAAAAAAATATATATTTTTCAGTGTTGTAGTCAAACATGGAAATTTATTTTCATGTTTCAGTATAATATTTTCCATGACATAAAATGTTTTCTTGCATAATATAATCTAGTAAATAAACGGGAACTTGATGAATTGAACATGTTTTTAGACTCTCTTAGGGATGGCAAAGGATCCTGAATCCATATCTATTTTTTTGAATCTGGATCTTAATTTTATAGATACGTCGGATCCGGGTTCAAGAAAACGGATACGGATCCGGATTTTACAATGAAATCCAGATTCGGATCTGAATCCATAATTAAAGACTAATTGTACTTTTTTATTTATTATTTACCTTGAAAATATTGGATAGTTAATATTATTTGAGATCCACGTAAGTTCAATTGCATGAACATAATTAAATGAGCACGTAAACTATTTAAAATAAGGTGAAATGTACAGGTTTGGAAGCTAAAACTAAGAATTAAATGTTAATTACATGAACCCGTTTTGAATCTGTTTATGGATCTGGTACCTAAAATTATAGATCCAATGGAGACGGATCCGGCCTGTTTTCATCCCTACTCTCTCTTATAACAAAATCGAAAACCAAATCAAAACGGAAATAAAAAAAATCATTCCAAAACGGAAATAAAAAAAATCATTCCAAAACTGAACTAAATCAGTTTCGGTTTATAAAATATAATATTTTGGTTTTGGTAACAAAAAAAAACCAGCTAAATTTATAATTATTTTTGAAAATGTTACTATATTTCCAGAAAAGAATATATAAAACCCTACAAAAATTATCAATTTTATAAAAGTTCAATTATATTATAAAAAAACTTTAATGTATTGTCATATCTGATATAATTTGGACTGATATAATTTGGACTGTAACTTATAAAATTATTTTTAATTTCAAAATAGTTGTATTTTCTTTAATATTTGATAGTGTGAATGAAATATAAATATACAGTTGTTTCATATTCTTGGATATGTTTATACCAAATCAGGTCTGAACTAAAACCGAACCTATGAACTACGTCGGGCTGGATTTGGCTTCATACTTTTAAGAGAAATTGTGATTTTTATCCCATATGAAGTTTCACTTTAATGAAATACCCATTTTAAAATCTTTTTATTTAATTATCCATTTTTAATATTTCTTTTAATAAAATACCAATTTATTAAATTGTTAATACTCTTTTAAAGTGTTTTAATTACAATCGTTTCTTCCTTTTTAATTAATGTTTATTATGACAGTTTTTTATTTTGTAAGATTCTCCTTTATCAGCAAAGATTGTAAGATTTTTAATTCACGTTTATTATGACAATTTTTTAATTAACATTTATTATGACATTTTTTTAATTACAACCGTTTCTTCCTTTTTATTAACATTTATTATGACAGTTTTTTATTTTGTAAGATTCTCCCTTATATGGCAGTGTTTTAATTAATGTTTATTATGACAGTTTTTTTTATTACAATCATTTCTTCCTTTTTATTAACGTTTATTATATCAGTTTTTTATTTTTGTAAAATTCTCCCTTATATGACGGTTTTTAATTAACATTTACTATGACAGTTTTTTAAATACAACCGTTTCTTCCTTTTTATGAACGTTTATTATAGTAGTTTTTTATTTTGTAAGATTATCCCTTATCAGTAAAGATTGTTCTTCCTCAATTAAATTCACATTAATTAGTACTTTCTTTCTTGTTAATCATGGTTCTCTGATTCTTCTTTTTTTTACTTTAAATTGTTTTTAATGAACTATACACATTATACAATCATAACCATACAACAGTAGCCAAACTCATGCACATTACAAAATGAACTATACACATTATACAATTACAACCATACAATAGTAGCAAAATCCTTACACATCAAAACGAACTATACTTATTATGCAATTACAACCATACAACAATAACCAAACCCATACACATCAAAATGAACTATACACATTATACGTGTATAACCATATAATAGTAGTCAAACCTATACAGCCATACACAATTTACATTTGAATGTTATGCGGGTGGTATTTCTTGCAGAATGTCTGATCCTCATCTTCTTCTTGTTCAAATCTATTATAAATGATAAAAAATGTAAGCTTCAAACACATGCAATACAATCTATACAAATTGACGATAAATCAATACAATAAATGACTACAAAACTATATAAATACATATACATATACAATTACAACCATACAACAGTAGCCCAGCTTACACACATTATCAAAATGAACTATACACATTATACAAACACAACCATACAACAGTAGCCAAACTCATACACATTTTCAAAAACCATTTTCAAAAACCCTAGATTCAAATTCTGATTAAACATCTTAATCGAACCCCAACCATTTAAACCATACACTTTCTAAAAAACCATATTTAGAATCGAAATCATGGTCCGAATCTTGTTTTTACCACAATCAATGGGAATCCCAACCATATAAACCACACACTTTACAAAAAAATGCCATTTGATGAGATTTAGTACCTAAAAACCCTAAATAGTATAATCTGAGTGAATGAGTTTCAAACTCATGTACACCATACAATTTCGAAATAATCTCAAAATAGAAAACTTATTTTATAGAAGAAATCTCCGATTGGTTTCTAATCTCCCGCCATCTTTTATGTTGTTGTTGCAGTTCATTTTTTCTGATTTTGGGGTTAGGGTGATGATTTTGATGAAGAATCTAGTTCAAGAAGGGTGGAATCGATTACAAGTTTTCCTATTTTGCAGCTTGTCCGTCGTTTGTAGATTTCTTATTGTAGATTAGTGGAATCGAGTTCAAGATTCCTTGTTCTTAGGTAAATGATGATGGAGAAATAGGGTTGAAGAAGGTTGGAATCGTTTAGAATTGTTCCTATTTTGCAGCTCGTTGTGTTCTATATGGAATGTACCGCAAATCGTGGGTTAATTAATTAGTGGAGATACGGTAGTTAATTAGAGGAGACATATAAATTTAAAAAAGGGTATTTTGTTAATTAATTTATCCAATTGGGGTAATTTATTAAATGCATGGGTGCAAGCATGAAACTGATATCTCATATGGGGTATTTATATAAAAAGCCGTACTTTTAATGAAGGATTCTTTTCACAAAAGCAGGAATATGAAAATATAATTTAGGTAAATCATCAATAATTGTAAGAAAATCTAATTAATTAGATTTAATTATAATTTTTTTCAACCTTATCAACAACAACATTCTCTTGATTAATTTGAATTTATTAACTTCAAACAACCAAATCTCTCAAACCATTAATTTTTTCGAAACTATTTTTTAGAATATTTTGTTCGTTTCATTTTTTTCTTTAAAGAAAGATCTAACTCGATATACTTTCGATAAAAAAAATTGAAAACTAAAATTGACATAATTCATATTATACGAGTTTACATTTTTGTATAATGTTCATAATACTATATTTCTTTATATCTAATTTTTTCCATGTGATATAATGCGTATTATAGGAGTTTGCGGTTTAGTATGATATTCATTATAACAGATTTTTGGTACAAAGATTTCTGGTATAATGGACATTATATCAAAATGCAAACTCGTAAAATATGAATTATATCAATTTTTGTCGAAAATATATCGAGTTTGATATTGTTTTAAAGATAAAAATAAAACAAAAAAAATATTTTAAAGAATCTTTTCAAAAAAAATTAACGGTTTGAATGATATGGTCATTTTAAGTTAAAAAATTCAAACCAATTAAGAGAAAATATAGTTATTAATAGAAGGGTAAATATTTTAAGATAAAATTGATAATACATATGGAAATTGTAATAACTGCAGGGTTTTTGAAACTTATTTACAAAAAATACGTTCCAACAGTTAGTTTGCATTGTATAACCAATTTTAAGTTTCAGTTTTCACTCTATACGTTCTATATATACACTATTCTATCAAGCTTCAACTGCTCCCTCTTTTTGCATCGCACATTTCTATCCATTAAAATCTCTCTTGTTTCGATTATCCTTGATTTTCTCTAGATCGAAGTTTCTTCAAGTTTCTGCTCTCTGCAATTCTTAAATTCTCTGCACAATTCCAATTTTCTAGCTTTCGACTAATTTTTTTCATTTGAGAATAAGGATCCATGAAGTTGAAATCCTGTTGTTGCTGATAAATTTCGTTTTGTCTCTTTGTGTTTGTTTTTGTTGTTAATTTGTAGAAGTTTTATGCAATTTTTATGTTGTAATTGATGTGAGGATTTCATTAGGCTGTATAAATGCAATTATGCAATTGTAAATTCATATACTAATCTGAT
>CATIWQ010170783.1:0-12205 GCA_949673415.1 Euphorbia schlechtendalii | reverse complement strand
AGGATGCTCGATTATTAAAAAGAACCTACTTTCTCTACTTTCCATGTATAGTCTATTATTTCAAGTAAAATCTAATAAAAAGATCCCATCCTATTCTAAATCAATTCTAGAAATTAACATAAGTAATTAATTCCCATGTTCTGCCTCTTTTTTAATTAAGACCTTAATAAAAGCACCTTTCCTTTTTTTTAATTAAATATTTCCTGAATTAATTCAAATTAACTTGCCTCTTCGATGAGGCGCTGAGTCGAGCGCCTCAATTCCAAAGCTGAGGCGCTCGCTTAGGCGTCGCCTCCTGATGTCGTGGCGCCTCTAGGTTGGAGAGGAGGTGTACCTCCGACTCGCCTCGCCTCAGCGCCTCAGCGCCTTTTAACAACACTGAGTAGATGGAAGAAAAATCAACAGAATATCACAAGCCAATGGGAAGACTGATTTGATATTCGTCAATGATATTATATGAACCTTGTCTATGGTTGAGTTTCAGTGCAAATTGTGTTGTTTGTTTCTTAGTGTAGCAAAGGGGAAGACTAAAAGAGGAAATGCTGCGGAATCCTATTGAACAAGGCTTTCCTTACACAATGAATGAACCAGATGTAAGTTTTTTTCTGCCATCAAATTAAATCATTAAATACATACATTTGGATGTTAAAAAAATGTCTGATTATTAAAGTTGGTGCTTGTTTGATTGTATATATTTTTTTTAAGGTGCACAAAATGCCTGATGACTACATATTGAGTTTGTTTTTCTAAATGCCTGATGACTTCAAGGGTGCTGACCGGATCTGCACCTGCTTTTTTGAAACTTTACTGTTTCTCATGAAAAGTTCAAATCAATTTTAAATTCTTTGTATAGAATGGCGTTTTTAAAAGATAATTTCAAATATACATGTACTATTGGAGATGCAGAAAGTGATGATGACGGTTACTTTGGATGGGTTAAGCAAAATAGCGATGGATAACCAGAAGTACGTAAGGCACATGCCGGGGCAGGTGGAGGTGCTGAAGAGATTGTACCATTTGGTGCCCTAAGCGAAGCTCTATGTGCCGCCAACAGCTGATTAGGGAATGCCCTTTCTTGCATTGAGCCAAAGCAGATCATAGTTTGGTTCCAGAATTGCCAGTATCAAAATCAGACTACTACTACTACTTAATTCATTTATTCATCTTCTTATTTGTGCTCAATTCATTTTAATCCTCTCTCTTTTACAGATGAAGAGAGGAACAATGGAAAGTGGCATCGGGACTTCAGTAGGTGAATATGAAGTTGACCGCCATGAACTAGCTGTTAATGGAGGAGAGCTATAGGTTGCTAAAACAGGTTACCTCGTCTAACCTCTCTTTAACTGAATAAATGTAGAATTCTGGCTTCATTTGTTGAAGTTTCTGTCTTTTGATAAGATCAGCGTGTCTAATTGAAGGGAACAAATCTGGTGGTGGGAACAAACCTGGCCACTGTGGACACAGATACGCTGGAATCGGCGGTGACAAAAGGCCAGCACCATTTGACAATAGGTTATCTATTTTTTTCCAGTTTGCAGAAAGGATTATTTTATTTCATTCAAACTACAACTTGTACTGTATTTTTGGTTTAATTTTCAGTGGATTCCAGATTTGAAACATTATGTACATGGTGTCCTAATTGTTCTTGTTGGGATAAAGCTTGGTAATTTTTTTCTTCATTTTGATGTATATGTGTCAATTGAGTTGAATTTGCTTTTTCTGTGGAAACATCCTCTTTGTTATCACTAGTGATGGATATCGGGAATCACGGAAGGTCACGCCGGAGGAGGTGGAGGCGCTGTAGAGATTGTACCATTAGTGCCCTAAGCCAAGCTCTATCCTCTCTTATATTGAGCCTAAGCAAATCACTACTACATCTTCATTCGTTAATTCATCTTTTAATTTTTTCTTGTCCTTAATTCATTTTAATCCTCTCGTTTTTACAGGTGTAGAGAGACACAGAGGAAAGAGGGGTTGCGACTTCAGGTGGTGAATAGGAAGTTGACCGCCATGAACAAGAAGTAATGGAGGAGAATGACAGGTTGCAAAAACAGGTGTCACACTTCGTGTATAAGAACAACTTTCTCCTATAAAGAAGTATACTCATAAGTTATTAGATGCTGCATTCTTTCCACTTCTTCCTATTTGTTTTTGCGCTGTTGCAGATTAACTGGATTTCAAATGCGTTTCAGATATTGACCTTGTGGAGAGGGCTTCAGAAGTCCTTTTGGGGTCTCTGCCCATTACTCAACTGCGGTAGATATGTGGTTTGTGGTCTGTTTTTTTGGTTTCCTATGTTTATTAAAAATAATTACCTATCTAGTTGCTAACTGGATTATTGTGGTGTAACTTGTAGCTGAACTGATTGCAAACCAAGCTCTGTTCCCTCGGGATTCTGAACTGCAACAGCTGCATTTTTTCAGGTTCTTTTCTGTGATGTAATGGAATTACTTTCTTGTTAAGTGCTTGTTTGTTTCTTTATTGACTTCTTGTTTCATTGTTGATGCAGGCTGGGGTTAGTGAACTGGATTTTTGGCATCAATATCTGGACGAGAATGGATTGGACTTGTTAGCAGCAAGTTCTTCTCTGAATCTGTACTGGATGGGCGCCATTTTATGACTTCATTAGCTCATCATTTTGTCAAACCACATTGTAAGTTGCTTTAAGTTTCCCTCTAGGAAAAGCTGCCATATGAACTTTCAATGCGCATATCTGCCAAAATGGCCATGGAGCATCTTTATTTGATGATTTGGAGAAGGCCTTATTTTGGCCATTTTGTTTGATGGTTTAAGACCAGTAAACCCAAAAGCTTCTCTTTTGTCTGTTACATTTGAATTATAAAAAAATTGATTACCCATGTTTGTTTACGAGGCTCATTTTTCCTGACCTGCAGGTTAATTCTCAGCTCATACGCAATGTTTGCACTGTTGCTTATCAGCAGAGAAGGTAATGGCTAAGTTATAGTGATCTCATGAATGTTCAGAACCAGTTATTCACTATAGATATACAAGGAATGTTTTTCTTTGCACCATCCTGAAACCGTGGTAAGTCGTTTTGCTAAATAAAATTAAAATGGAAAGAAATGAAGGAAAATTAAACGTTTTTTCCCTTTTTTTCCCAATTTAGACTCTTAACCTTTATATTTTTGTTATTTGTTCCAGTATTATTATTTTATCTGGCGCATGGGCCTTAGGGCATCACATGTTGCTTTAGAGTGCACACTCCAATCTCATCAAAAATTGGTTAGTATGTTTCCTTTATAACCTTTTGGTTTGTTAAAATGTGTTTGCATATGCTCCCTTCTTTGAACATGATGGGATGTCGGCTCTGTAGGTAATTCTTGGTGAGGAAGTAGTTGCATCCGCTCTTTTTAAAATTATGCCACTCTTAATCAAAAGAACATAAAATGTCCCACATTGAATGCCAAAGATATCTGTTACTCAGTTTACTTGACAAGTGTAAAATATTTACAACTTCTCCTTAACCCAATCCGATGGCTCTCTCAGCACAGTTATCCCAGGTATCAAGCTGAACCTTCTCTCTTTTTCTGAAGGTCTCTCATAATCCTATTTACTTCCGCAACTTTTCCCTTCTTAGATTGAGAAGGAGAAACTTCTGCTCATCTTGTGAAGGTAGAAATGAACTTGGTGAATCATAGTTTCTATTCCCCGTGAAATGCTTTGTATATTTCTATACTCGCATTGCAAATGCCGCTTTACTGGGAATGAATTGTGGTCTTTAATGAATAGGAGAGGCTTCTTATCTCATCTTTTAAATTTGGAAAAGAGAATATTGTTATTTGTGCTATTATTTATAATTAATAATGTTTGCATGAGAAGTATTCTACGGGTCATTCTTTATCTGGTGTTACAGGATGCTTTCCATTTGAATAGTTGTGTCTCGGTTTTTATTTAACTTCATTACATCATGTATTCTTTCTTATCATTAATTTATTTTTACAGAAAGAATATGCCATCTTCCACTTTTTTGTCTACTGGCGTTGTGGTGCTGCTCCAATTACTGTTGTTTTACAACTAAACAATATGAATCTTTTACAGCTATTACCTTTTTTTAGAAATAAGGGGCATTTTTAGCAAATTTTGTAGATTGTCTGGATTGAGATACGGTGTATTTGATTTTTGCATGGGTTTTTGATACTTTGATTGCAGGATGCTTAGAGCAAATGCACACAAGTTTTTGATAGATGACCTGTATAAAAAAATCCAGGACCACTTCAATTTGACGTTCCTAGTGCTAATGCTAAGCTGTTAACTCTTGATGTTGAAGATCGAGAAATTGCAGGAATACCTTGACAAGGTGCATAGATTCTATATTCTTCTTCATTCTCTAATTCTTTAGTTTGTTTTTGTGAATCATGATATAAATTGTGAAAACCATGTTGCAGGTGTTGAAAAAAGTTAATATAGCTGCTGAATTGAAGTCATAAACTATGCCATTTTAATTGTAAGTAAGCTTTGCAGATGAAATTTTTTTAAAATAAGTAATCTAATTTAATGTTGCTAATTGCTATGTTGTGGTGTAAATTGTAGCTGAACTGGTTACAAAGCAAGCTCTATTCCCCAGGGATTCTGAACTGCAACAGCTTCTCATATTCAGGTTCTTTTCTGTGACGAATTTGGAATGACTTATTTGCTATTTTAATGGTTGTTTCTTTGTTGGTTTCTCATTTCATAATTGGATGTGGGCTGCTAGGTACCCCAAATGAGGATTTGTGGCCTGTGGGTTATTAAACAGGTTAACTGGCAGGAATATCCTCAATGGAGAGTCTGCTGGACGAGGATGGATTGAACCTATTAGCATTAAGTTCTCGTTCGATTTATTATGAGTTCATCATTTTCCCAAATCGCATTTTAACGTACTATCTACAGCAGATGCTGCAATAATGAACCTGCAAATCGCATATCCGCCAAAAAGGGTATGTTGCATCCTTACTTTGATGATCTGAACAAAGGTTATTCAGCCTAATTTTGTCCACTTCGTTTCATTGTTTTGGACCAGTAAACCCGACAGCTTCATTGTTGAGATGATTTCCTTCTCTTTAGCAAACGTCAGTTATATACGATCCTTTTGCTAATTTGATGGGGATCATGAAAATGTACCAATAAGAATGTAGGAAGTCATTATAGACATCCTTAGAAATTTTTTGGAGATAGTGTCCTAAGAAAACTTAGAAATGCATTGATTCTAAATACAACAGTATGGGCTATTTACTTGAGGTGAAGCTATGAGAAGCCAAGAGAACATCCGAGAAACAACAAACTGGATTCAAAACCATGATCCACAAACTATGCACTCCTATGCAGACCATACCGACAATCCAAACGGGAATTACCATCCCTATAATACCCATAAATAACATTGCACAGAGAGTAGTACTCAGAGTGTCCAATTCCAGAAGCTCACCCTAGCTTATTTAACCATAAACATGAAAAGATTAGCTAACCAATCCTATTATTCAAAACCACCCATACTAAACCCGAAAGGTCTACGAAGTTTCCCTGCCAGGTGGGCTGCCACGCGCCTCCACTTGCAGGTGACATCTTGATGACCGGAAACCGATATGTTCTTAAGGGCAGATTGGAAGGAAGCATTTCCGAAACAGAAAACCGGAAGCTCTTACTTGTGGCTATGATACCATGTTAATTCTCAAATGAAATAGGGATTGCTATAAACTCTCAAAAAGATACTTAAATGAAATGGAAGGTTGAATAAAAGTTACTTTCTTACATACTTAACCAATACACTGTCTGGTTTTGAGTCTAGGAATCAGTGCGTTAGCAGTTTATAGGAGTTTGCAACTCTGGAAGATATTGTATTAGGGCACTTTAGTCTTTTCCTAAGGCTGAAAGCCTTGGTAGCCTTATGTAGCAGGTCGTTAGTAAAGTTGTTAGGCTTTTTTGGCGGCTAGCTAGACAGCTGTCCTTGGGCAGTTAGATTTACTACTATAAATAGAATATTTCTGCAATGTAATATCAAGTTTCTCTCTCTAATTCCTCTCAATCTGATTCTCTATCTTCCCTACTTCTATTCTTTCTCTAAGTTCTACCTATTTTTCTCTAATTCTGTTCTCTCTCTCTTCTTTAATTCTATTCCTCTATTAACTCAGATCACGAACCTGACATACACACACACACATATATATACAACCATACATACCACAAGCATGCCTATCACTACAATGTGGCTGTTATACATACCACAAATTTTGCCACTATCATCATCATGTGGCTGTTATACGTACCACAATTTATACCTACCACTATACCTGTGGCTACTAATATAACAAGTAGTAAAACTTGTTCTAAATTCTCTTGCATATTAACTCTTTATCATTGAATTTTTTCAGGAAGTTTACTTTATAAATTGTTCCTAATATATCTTTCTTGTAGGGTATTTTGTCTGTTGTACTAGTTGATTTTGTTTATTAGATTCTTGGTTAATGAGCTTTGTGAATAATTGTGTGTTCTATATGAATTAGTCAACCTATACTTTTCTCTTAACCCTCTTCTCTTCTATAAATGTTATAAAAAAAATTTGGTAAGATTGGTTAATAAGTTTTTACTATTTGTGTATTATTATCTGTTGTACTTGTTCCTTGTGTTTAATAGATTCTTGTTTAATAAGCCTTTTGGTTGAAAGATGGTTTGAAAACTGGGGTTCTCCTGTATAGAGGAGGCGGGGTAGGATACTCGCTGAATGAAATTCGCGAGTCATTTGAAGATATTACTGTACTTCGCTATTGAATTAGGTACTGAATTAACTTAATTGACTCTTAGATTTGATTGCTGGCTTTATTTTTTGGCATTTGTTGTACTTCAACACCGAATAATCTTCATTCAGCCCTAGATTTGAATGCTAGTTATTTGTAGCATGTTTTGTTTATGAGAATATTATTTCAGACAATTCAACTGTACATTTAATTACTAGATTGTCTAGCATTTAGTTCTTCGATATTGAATTAGGTACTGAATGATTCTACCAGAATCGATAGCTAGCTCGTTCTAGGTTCTTGATACTTCGATATTAATTAGTGAAACATGTTGCTCTCCTCCAGCAACTCTGTCAGAACTTCTACTTGAGGTTGGAGAAGCCGAAAAAAGGTAAGATTGCTTATTTTAGGATTACTAAAACTACGCGGTCTCCATCACCGCCTCATCTGCAGTGAAACAATTTTAGCCTTTTGAGGTTCTCTTTTATTGTTAAAAAAGTGACATCTTAATATTTTAAACAATTTCTTCCTCGTTTACTGGTTCCTTTTGAGATTTACATTATACCTCTTTTTTCACTTAAATTTTGTAATTCTTCCTCTTTTGTGAGATTACAGATTGGTTTTATTGATTACTCTGAATTTTTCATTCCTAGGTGAAGTGTCCTAAAGTTGCAGCTTCACTTCGTGTTTTCATTTATTTGGGTTTTTGGTAATGGTTTTATCTTTGGTGTTGATCTTGTTAAGGTAATTGCTTATATTCAAGAAACTAATTAGTTGCATCTTGAAGAAAATTTTCACTTTTTTTTTTGCTGAGTTAATAGTGCTGCTTAGTTTAGTAGGGAACTTAACCTGAAAAATCCCTTTTTGATTTTCAGTTGCGATGGTATATGATACCTATTTTTTATTTAGCATTTTTAGTACTTGGATACTTTATTTTTTGGTAAACTAGTACGTGGATACTTAATAAACTTGATTCAACTCTAGATTTGATTGCTTGCTATTTTTCTTTGGTTAAATGTATTCCTCATTTTTGGCGTTTTATGTCTTATTCTATTGCTGATTGCTCTTGCTTCCGTGTACATAAAACTAATTTTATACGTCAGTATTGGATAGAATGCACGTGAAGGTCATATGATATGGACAATTAAACAAAGCAGATCGTTGATTAATAATTTTCATGTTGCGAAGTAGATTCCTTGGTGTAGGGAAATGAAGAACTGCAAGTGAGGTATGAGTGAGTTCTTATAATTGATGAGAATGAGTGAAAGGACCAAATTCTTCAATCTCAATTACCATATCCAGTGCAAAGGTAAATTCATTGATTTTGTTTATTACTTGGATTTCAATTTTAAAATTTGGCAATTGCTGTGACAGTATTCAAATCAAGTTGATATGAACAATCATTTTTAAAAAGTTTAAGAATGCTGAGATTTTCATTGCGTTTTTTCTAAAAACTGTACGTTTTGAAAACGATATTACTTACAAGTGATATGATAGTATTCAAGAATTGTAATCCTCACATTACATGATTTTGTTTTCTATTATATATTTTTATTGTTTCAAACAAGGAAATTTGATAAAATAATTTAATACAGTTCTTTCAAAAAGCGGGCTTATCCAAACACAATGTCAGTAAGGATTTGAGTATCTTTTCTCATTCTCTATCAATTGGTTTATGCCTTGCTTACAATGTAATTCTATTTATAGAGTAATTGTTATATTTGGAGTATAATTGAACTCCAAATCCTTACTCCAAATATGGAGTATGCTACGGGTTAGTAATCCATATCCTATAATATATTTTTAGTTAAATATATTAATGTTATTTTGATTTTATCATTATTTATATAATTAATTAATATATAATTTAATAGATATTAAATTATTCATTCCATTTAATTCATATTTTATAATAATATTTACTTTATCTGAATATTAAATTAAATATAACCAATTATTTTAAAATTAAATGATGTAATAAAAAATAAAATGAATTAAAAGTTTTAAAATAATTTATTATAGAACATTATAAAGTAAAATTTACACCACAAAAAGAAAACTAAACTACAAAAAAATAATACATCAAAATAATAAATATATATGTTAATCAATGGGAAATTGTTATGAATATGCTTTTTGAGTAAATTATTTACTAATTTACTTTCTAACTTATACTTTTGTATTTCATAACCATTTAAAGTTTGTTTTTTTACCTTGTACGTTTCTTATTTAATTTTCTCATCTTATTTTGCCATTATCTCTTGAATCGTTTGTTTTTTTGACATACCGTTTTAGAGTTTTTTATTCGTTTCATTTTTATCTTCGAAACCTCATCATTCATGATAATTTTTTCGAAATTTTTTTCCAACCGTTCGATTTTGGTACAAAACTGGTAGCTACCATGTTCCTACCACGTTATTATCTGTTTCTGTTTTGTTTGATTTTCAAGTTCATATTCCTACCAAATAATGCTTCTGTCATGTTTAGCTGCTAAATAGTGCTCCTTTCATTAGCTATCTATCAGGAAACTTTAGTAATATTTAGAGTCGTCATTTTTTACTTTCTATTATGTTCATATCATGTTATTTATCAGGAAACTACCGTAATATTTTCAGAGTTGTCATTTTTTACTTTCTACCATGTTACTACCATATTCCTACCATGTTATCTGCTTCCGTTTTGTTTGATTTTGAAATTTATTTTCCTACCACATTCCTACCAAATAGAGTTCATGTCATGTTTAACTACTGGATAGTGTTCCTTTCATCAGTTATCTATCAGGAAACTACTCTAATATTTCTAGAGTTGTTATTTTTTACTTTCTACCATGTTCCTATCATGTTATCTGCTTCTGTTTTGTTTGATTTTCAAGTTCATTTTCCTATGTGTTCCTACCAGATAGTGCTCTTGTCATGTTTAACTACTGTATAGTGCTCCTTTCATCAATTATCTATCAGGAAACTACAGTAATATTTTCAGAATTGTCATTTTTTACTTCCTACCATGTCCCTACCATGTTCCTATCTGCTTTTGTTTTGTTTGATTTTCAAGTTCATTTTCCTACCATGTTCTTATCAAATAGTGATCATGTCATGTTTAACTACTAGATAGTGCTTCTTTCATCAGTTATCTATCAGAAAACTACATTAATATTTCCAGACTTGTGATTTTTTACTTCTTACCATGTTCCTACCATGTTATCTGATTCTGTTTTGTTTGATTTTCAAGTTCATTTTCTACAATGTTAATACCATGTTCCTACCAGATAGTGATCATATCATGTCTAACTACTGGATAGTGTTCCTTTCATTAGTTATCTATCAGAAAACTATAGTAACATTTCCAGAGTTGTTATTTTGTATTTCCTACCATATCACTACCATGTTCCTACTATGTTGTTATTTGCTTCTGTTTTGTTTGATTTTTCAAGTTCATTTTCCTACCATGTTCCTACCAGATAGTCCTCTTGTCATGTTTAATTACTGGATAGTGCTCCTTTCATCAGTTATCTTTTAGGAAACTACAATAATATTTCCAGAGTTGTTATTTTTTACTTCCATGTCCCTATCATGTTTCTACAATGTTGTTATCTGCTTCCGTTTTGTTTGTTTTTCATGTTCATTTTCCTACCATGTTCCTATCAGATACTGATCCTATCATGTTTAACTACTGGATAGCACTCCATTCATCAGTTATCAATCAGGAAATTAAAGTAATATTTTCGGAGTTGTTATTTTGTACTTTTTACCAAGTTCTTACCATGTTATCTAATTCTGTTTTGTTTGATTTTTAAGTTTATGATCCAACCATGTTACTACCATGTTCTTACCAGATAGTGCTCTTATCATGTTTAACTACTGGATGGTGTTCTTTTTATCAGTTATCTATCAGGAAACTATAATAATATTTTCAGAATTGTCATTTTTTACTTCCTACCATGTTATCTGCTTCTGTTTTGTTTGATTTTCAAGTTCATTTTCCTACCATATTACTACCAGATAGTGATCCTGTCATGTTTAACTACTAGATAGTGCTCATTTCATTAGTTATCTATTAGGAAATTATAATAATATTTCCAGAATTATCATTTTTTACTTCTTACCATGTCTTTACCATGTTATCTACTTCTGTTTTGTTTGATTTTCAAGTTCATTTTTCTACTATGTTATTACAAGATAGTGATCATGTCATGTTTAACTACAAGATAGTGCTCATTTCATCAGTTATCTATCAGGAAACTATAGTAATATTTTCAGAGTTATCATTTTTTACTTCCTATTATGTTTTTGTTATCTGATTCTGTTTTGTTTGATTTTCAAGTTCATTTTCCTATCATGCTACTACCATGTTTCTACCAGATAGTGCTTCTGTTATGTTTAACTACTGGATAGTGTTCCTTTCATCAGTTATCTATCAAGAAATTACAGTATATTTCTATAGTTGTTATTTTTTTCTTCCTACCATGTTATATGCTTTTGTTTGTTTGATTTTTCAATTTCATGTTCCTACCAGATAATGCTCCTGTCATGTTTAATTACTATATAGTGCTCATTTCATCATTTATCTATCAGAAAATTACAATAATATTTTTAGAGTTGTCATTTTTTACTTCTTACCATATCCCTATCATGTTTTTACCATGTTGTTATCTTTTTCTGGTTTGTTTGATTTTCAAATTCATTTTCTCATCATGTTCCAACCATGTTATTACCAGATAGTGATCCCGTCATGTTTAACTACTATACATTGCTCCTTTCATCAGTTATCTATCAATAAATTATAGTAATATTTTCAGAGTTGTCTTTTATTACTTTCTACATTGTCCCTACCATGTTCCTAACATGTTGTAATCTATTTCTGTTTTGTTTGATTTTCAAATTCATTTTCCTACCATGTTCCTGCTAGATAGTGCTTTTATCATGTTTAACTACTGGATAGTGTTTCTTTTATCAGTTATCTATGTGGAAACTACAATAATATTTTCAGAGTTATTTTTTACTTTCTACTTTGCCCCTATCATGTTCCTACCATGTTTATCTGCTTCTGTTTTGTTTGATTTTTCAAGTTCATTTTCCTACCATGTTCTTACCAGATAGTGCTCATGTCATGTTTAACTACTTGATAGTGCTCCTTTCATCAGTTATCTATCAGAAAATTACAATAATATTTACAGAGTTGTCATTTTTTACTTCCTACCATGTCCCTATCATGTTATCTGCTTTAGGGGAGAGCAAAAGACCAAAAAAACCGAACCGGACCGGACCGAACCGAACTAATTTGGTTCGGTTCTTGGTCCACATATATGAATAATTTGGTTTTCGGTTCGGTTCTCAGTTTTTGGAAAAAAAACCGAATAAACCGAGAACCGAACCGAATTAAAATCATATATAAATTACTGTATTTTAGTTCAGATACAATGATTTGTCAATTTGTCTTTGGACCAATACTTTTAGTTTATGTGATTTATTAATTTA
>CATIWQ010170773.1:0-12587 GCA_949673415.1 Euphorbia schlechtendalii | reverse complement strand
TTATAAGGAACTTCAACAAGTTTGTCCTCATCATGGTTTACCTCAAAATGTTATTCTGTAAACTTTCTACAATGGAATAAATCATGTAACGAGAGGAGCAATTGATGCTATGGCTGCGGGATCTCTAAGAATAAAAGTAGTCAAGAAGCTTTTGAACTTTTGGAAGATATGCCAAGTAACAATAGTATGTGGCCAGTGGAGAGAGCACAAGTAAGTATTATTAATCCTAATCATTCACATGTTGCATCTACATCTTCTAGTTCAGTTAAAAAGGTCAATGAATTAGATTCTATTTCTATTATGTAAGCACAAATATCTGCTTCATCTAACAAGATAGATAATATGCATGTAAGTGAAAATAACCCTTTGCCATGTGAAAATTGTGGTCAAATTGGACACACTGCTTTTGAGTGTAACTTTAACCCATGTGTAGGGGAATAATTAAGTTTATGTTCAAACTCAAGGGAATTCTTATGGCAATAATGGAAATAACTATAGAAATTCTAATTGGAAATATGGTGATAATAACCAAAAGAATTACCAGAGTACTGATAGAATAGGGTAGTTAACAAGTAAAATAGACAAGTTTCTAGAGGGAGTTTGTAATAAGCAATTAGATTCGGAAGAATGTTACAAAAAGTTAGAGAATAAGATGGATCAAATGTTTAAAAAAAATCATCTTCAATTCATAATTTGGAAATACAAGTTGGTCAACTAGTGAGTGTTATTCCATCTAGAGGAAAAGGCCATTTACCTAGTAACACAGAAGGAAATCCTGAGGAAAATGTGCATGCTATAGCCCTTCGAAGTGGCAAACTACTAGATGAACCAAATCCTTTGGGTATGCTTGTTAATGATGTTGTTGAAGTACCGGGTGAATATCCGAGAAAATCTGATAACAGTGCAGGAGTGGATGAACAACCTAAATCCAGAAAGGTTAATCCCCCTCAACCACTATTTCCCCAAAGAATGAAGAAGAAGAATGAGGATAAGCAATTCATAGAATTCATCAACAAACTCAAAGGTCTGGAAATAAATCTTTCATTTATTAAAGCCATTATTCAGATTCCTAACTATGGTAAGTTTATCTTGAAAGCGTAGTTTAGAAGGAATATCAAAAGTATCGTTAACTAAAGATTGTAGTAAAATAATAACTGCTACAATGCCCACTAAACTAAAAGATCCAAGAAGTTTCACAATTCTGTGTAAACTTGGAAACATTTCTTTTCCAAAATGTTTATGTGAACTTGGGGTTAGTATTAATCTTATGCCTTTATCAATCTTCAAGGATTTGAAGCTTGATGATTAAGTTAAAAGGATAAATATGGTCTTGCAATTGGCCTACCAGTCTATTAAACATCCTTATGGCATAATAGAAGATGTACTAGTTAAAGTGGATAAATTTGTTTTCCCAACTGACTTTGTTGTGCTAGATTTTACATATGATGAAAAGTGTCCTATTATTTTAGGAAGACCTTTTATGCATACTGGTAAAGCATTGATCGATATTTCGGAAGGCAAAATTAAGTTAAGGATATGAATGATACTGTTGAATTTAACATGGGTAAAGCTGATAAATATCCCATGGATGAAGATATTTGCATGAAATTTGACATGATTGATGCTTGCATCCAAGAAGTTGTTAAGCTAGAATTCATTCATGAATATGAAGTCGAGGGGTTGAATAACTCCATCGATTTTTAAATCTCTTATATTTTCCTACAAAAAATATATATATAATATTGTAGTATAATTTTTATGTATTTTAAATTAGTATAGTTTTAAAAGAAAAGAAAAAAAAGGTATTTTGAATTTTGGCATATCGCGACCGTGACATGTATCACGCTCGTGATCAGTTGGATCTAAACTTTTTATTTTTGAGTAAGAAAAAGTCACGATCGTGACTTACTCTCGCGGTCGCGACCTGTGAAATTTGCACAGTAGTTATTGCTGTAACAACTATGTTCTAACGGTTATATTTAGAATATATCCGTTGGAAAGGTAATGATTATCCTAATTTCTTTACAAATAACCTCTTTTGCTATTTTGTTTTCACAAAAACTCTTATTCTTAATCTCAAACCTTTGCAAAAATCAAAGTTTTCTCTATTTTTGAAAATCCAGCACTATTCTTTCTTTCTTGATTTCAATGGATCCTAAGAAGTCTACAGCAGCTTCATCAAAGAGGAAAAGCAAAATGGTGAATCAACAAAACAAAGTTAGTTGTCCCTTTCCGATTTATAGTGACAAGGAAGTGGAAAGATACTTGAGAATTAAGAACTTCGATTTTCACAGTACGCTTTTCTACGATCCTACTTTTGCTATTGATGTTGGGATTCATGCAAAAGTAGAGGAGTATTTCTCGCTGTTTGGATTGGAGAAATTTGTGAATATGCGATTTCCTTTTATCGAAGAACGGGTCCTTGAATTCTTGGTTACTGTTGCTGATGATGGGAATATCTTGAAGAAGAAATTCAGGAATGAAGGTGAAGAATATAAGTTTACAATGATGGATTTAATCAAGTGGTTTGGTTTGGGAGATAATTTTGATGGAATTGAAAAAGATGAAGATTATGAGTTGACAGATATTTGGACAGAATTAACGAGATTAGATCGGTATGATGTCAAGAATTTGTCCAACAAGAAAATCCGAAGTGATAGTCTCCTCTACCTTCACAAATTTATTTCTCAGAGTCTTTTCTTTCGACATGAAACAACTAAAGTGTCAATGAAGGACTTGGAAATATTGGAATGCGCAGTTTCGCAATTTCGACCAAAGTTTTCGATGTATATTTTGGAATCCATCACTAGTCTGACTACACATAAAAAGGCTAGAGTTGGAGGTGCAAATATGATTTGTGGGATAATTTTGGGAGCGAAAAATCAATTACCATACCAATATAATCCAAGGGAGAAATTTAATTATGAGAGGAGTGTATATGAAGAGAGCAGGATTGGTTAAAGAAAAAGAAGGAAAATTTACGTTCCTACCATATGAAGTAAGGATACGAAAGCTTAGACCAACGCAAGAGTCTACTACTCGAGAAAACCAACCAGATGAAGAGGATGTTGAGGAAGTTCAATTCAAAAGTGGTAATTCAAGACAAGCCTCGGGAAGTGCGAGTGATACTTGGAGAGGAAAGTTTGTCAAAGATGTCGACCAAACATGCCTAGACATTGCCTCCATACAACAAGATGTTCGTCAACTGACAAAATCCAACATTTCATTGAATCGGAAGTTGAATACATACTTCAGAATGCAAAATTTGGAAATGTCTCCAAGTCCACTAGATTAAGGTTCTGAGGAGTAAAATGGGTTCAATTTCTTTCTTTTATTAACTTATTGATATTTTTGGGTGCAAAATGGGTGCAAAATTTGGAAATGTCTCCAAGTCCACTAGATTAAATGAGGACATTGTGTTCTTTATTGTGGGGGACATTTGTAAAAATCTCGTAAAATAAAAAGAAATTAAATAAATAAAAAAATCGAAGAATTTGAAAATTTTTATTGATATTTTTGTTAGTTATACATTATCATTTCTTATACTTTACAAACAATTGTCCAAGGTTATTGTGAGTATTAGGTATTTACAAGTTTTATGTTAGTGCAAAAATTGAGCGCATGTTGAATTTGAGCTTTATTAGCACAACATTTATCAAATTGGCAAGGATGAGTGGTGAGTAACATTTGAAAGCAGCATTCCAAGTAAGTTTCGATATATATTTTGATGCAACATGAATTAGTATAAGTTATATAGTTTTAGTTTAATGCTTCCGATAAATTTAAGTGGAGTAATACCTAATGGTATTCTTACTATGAGTTTTATATGCAAATCTCGAATAAATCTTATGAGTCTTAAGTATGTTTAAAGTGTTGGGAAACTATAGCCATTATACTTTGAAATTGTTCAATAAAGGATGAGGGTATTAAGAGTGAAAAATCAAAAGAAAGAGAGGAAAACCAATGAGTTATGCAAAAGGTGAGGAATGGTACGGAGCAGAAACTGCAACCATTCATTGAGTGAAAAAGAAAAGAAAGCATAGCATGAAAAATGGGTGCAAAGTACAAAGTAGTTCAAAAACATATGCTTAATAGAAAAAAAATGAGAGAGTGGTATGGAGCATAAAATGCAACCACTGAAAAAAGGGGAGAGTGGTATAGAGCATAAAATGCAACCACTAAGAGTGTTTTATCATCCTAGGTTACCTAAAAATGCATTGAGAGAAATTAATCAAAGAGTGGTTTCTATGCCTTTTATACTTTATACTATTCTTAAGAGAAGGTAATATTTGTGTATGCATATAACGCTCATGTGAAGATGCGATTTGGTTGACTCTCCATTAAGAACAAAGGTATACAACTAAACTATATAAATTGCACATTACTAATTTGTGGGAAATTTCAAATATCTACTTGAAATCTTTTGCAACGTGGAATGTGGTAATCACTGCAATAGTCTTTCACCAAATGAGGTACGAACTTGTTTACCAATTTATACACTTCTGTTGAATTTACCTTGAGGACAAGGCAAAAGTTAAGTGTGGAGGTATGATAAGTGCATAAAATTACATTTATTATCGTATTAATTTACACCCTAAACACTGTAGTTTAAGTCATTTTTATACTTCATATAAAAGATTTCATGTGGTATGTATTTGTTTTTTATGCAAATGCAGATAATAGGTAAATCTTGGGAGTAAAATGATCTAAAGTGGAATTCTATGAAAAAAGAGTGAAAAAGGTGCAAAAAGATGCATGGAACTTAAAGATTTGGCTTAGAATCGAAGCTATCAAAGATCGGTGAAGTTACAAGGAGAATTCTGAAGAAAAATGTAATTCACGGTTGTGACAACAATTCACGGTCATGACTTATTCTTCTTCGAAATAGAAATCTGCCAATCAAAGATTCACGGTCGCAACATATATATCGCTGTCACGATTTGGATGGTTTTCTGGTTTAATCTTCTTAACTACCAACCGCTAGATAAGGATGATCAACCGCCATCAACCACCATCAACTACCAACGAATAGACACCTATCAGAAACCAGCCAATCATGAAAAGGTGCTTATCCATTATGGATTAGATCAAAGCTTCTCAACCAATCACAATGAAGTGATGTAATCTTTCACCAATGGACACAACTCTTCATTTGGATGGACGCAACCCTTCGAACTCTATAAATAGGGCTCCAAACCTTGCAAATTTCTGGTAGAACAACAAGTGCAAATTGTTGGGTGGTAATTAGAATTAGGAAAAGTGAGAGATATAGTGTGTAGATAGAGAGTTCACTACGTTTATAAGTGTTAGCGAGAAAATGTTTAAGTGATTCGCATCCTTGTTTCGATCACTAGATTTCTCTATATTCTCGAGCGATTGTTGTATAAGTGTTCTTGGAAATCACTTATCAATAAAAAATTTTCATTCTTCAATATCATTTGTTTGATATTAGCAAGGAATAGCATCCTAGCGGAGGTTCTGTACAGGCTGAGACCGAATTCAAAGCAGTCGCAGGAATTATGGGAATTGACGACTCTCATTAAAGAGTGGATACGGTTTGATTAACTTTATCTTTCACTTGCATACCTTACAACTTTGCTTTGCTTTCTACTTATAATTTCTATTTCAAAGTTTATGATATGTCTATGTGTTATAATGCATATTTCGTGTTAAGTCTTTTATATTAATCAAGTTATATTCGTTGGAGTTAATTTTAAGAGTAGTTTCGGGGTTAACAATATCGTGTATAATCACCGGAACTGTGATATAACACTGTTCAGTGGGCCAACATTTTTGGAATGGTAACTTGCTAAATATGGCTATGTGAGAGTAACCCGTACTAAGCAAAGTATTGACATTGTCTAGGTTTATATAATTGTCTTAATTCATTTACCCTAGATTGAGAAAAGTTATTTCATGTTTTGTGTTAAGTGTATAATTACACTTATTATCATGATAATTTCACACATTAAACACTATAATTTGAGTCATTTTTATACTTCATATAAAAGATTTCACGTGGTATGCAGTTGTTTTTTATGCAAATGCAGATACTAGGTAAATCTTGGGAGTAAAATAATCAAAAGTGGAATTCTATGAAAATAGAGTGAAAAAGGTTCAAAATGATGCATGGAACTTAAAGATTTGACTTAGGATCGAAGCTGTCGAAGATCGGTGAAGTTACAAGGAGATTTCTGAAGAAAACTCAATTCACGGTCACGACAATCATTCACGGTCGTGACCTGGTCATTTCAGAACAGAAATCTGTCAACAAAAGATTCACGGTCACGAATCACATATCGCGGTCGCGACATGGACGGTTTTCTGGTATTATCTTTTTAACTACCAACCGCCAGATAAGCATGATCTACAACCATCAACTATCAACGAAAAGACACTTATCAAGAGTCAACAAATCATGAAAAGATGCATATCCATTGTGGATTAAATCAAAGCTTCTCACCAATGGATGTGACTCTTCGTTTTGATAGACGCAACCCTTCAAACTCTATAAATAGGGCTCCAATTCTTCAAGATTTTCATGCATCTTTGTGCCATAGCAAGTGCATGTGTGGTGTGGAATATTAGTGAGGAAAACATAGAGAGAAATATAGTTTGTGTATAGTTAGATTCGCTACGTTCTTAAGTGTTAGCGAGAAAATGTTTAAGTGATTCGATTCCTTGTTTCCATCATGAGATTTCTCTACATATTCAAGCGATTTTTGTGTAAGTGTACTTGCAAATCACTTATCAATAAAAGTTTTCATTCTTCAATATCGTTTGTTTGATATTCGCAAAGAATAGCATCCTAGCGGAGGTTCTATACGAGCCGAGACCGAATTCAAAGCAGACACAAGAATTGCGGGAGTTGATGACTCCCATTAAAGAGTGGATACGGTTTGATCAACTTTAGCTTTAACTTGCATACTTTACAACTTTGCTTTGCTTTCTACTTATACTTTCTATTTCAAAGTTTATGATATGTCTATGTGTCATAATGCGTATTTTGTGCTAAGTCTTTTATGTTAATCAAGTTATATGCGTTGGCATTAATTTTAAGTGTAGTTTCGGGGTTAACAATATCGTGTATAATCACTGGATCTGTGATATAACGCTGTTTAGTGAGCCAACATTTTTGGAAAGGTAACTTGCTAAATGTGGCTATATGAGAGCGACCCGTACTAAGCATAGTATTGATGTTGTCCAGGTTTTCATAATTGTCTTATTTCGTTTGCGCTAGACTTAGAAAAGTTATTTCATGTGTTGCTCTGCGGTGAATCATTGAACATCTGAATGTCTAGAACCGAATCCGTTAGATAATCTAGAGGGTCAGAACAACTTTGTTAAACTTGCATGTTTTCTCTGCTATACTCGTTCGTAGTGAAAAATCTATTTATTTAGAATTTCTAATCTATCACATCTATATTTACTCAACTTTTCGTTCTAATCTTCCTACCTATAAAAATCTCTAATCTATTTTTATTTTATTTACTTTTAAAGTTTCCCTAGTCATTTTTAGACCAGGGTCCTTCCCTGTGGGTTAGATATCTTTTAAAACTACATCGCAACTGTATACTTGCAGTTATCATCATTTTTCTATGTGGTAAGGGGTATTGACAACACCTACAATTTTATATGTGAACAAGTTTTTGGCGTAGTTGAAAGCCAACAGTTCACGAGATTTTGGAACCATATTATATTAAACTTATTAGTAGAAAAGTGGCAAACAATAGCTACTTCCATTTATGGAACGATGACTGCCTTTATGGAAGCATTGAGCCTCCCAAGGAGTGGGTGTTGATTTGGTGGACACCACCTAGAACAAGTGGGTTGAAATCAACTACAGAGCTTCACCCAGAGGGCTGATTCGTGATGAGATGGGCAAGTGGATAGTTGGTATGCTCAAAATGTTAATATTTTCTCATCTCAAGGGTTGAGTTGTGGGGTGTATTAGATGGGTTGTCCCAGGCCCGTCCTGGCAATTTTTGGACCGTAGGCAAAATAATGTAAAAATAAGTAATAGCAGGCCCTCGATAAAAAAAATCAAATACATCATTGGCTTCCCCACCTATGGTAATTTCGCCTTCTACCCCCTGACTATTTTAAGGTCCCTGTAGCTCCTTCATCTAATAAAAAATGCACCAAATAACTCATAGGTAGTTGACATGACACAAGTTGACCAATTTAACAAGGACTTTTTCTTCTTCTTCTTCCATTGATTTTTTTGCAAATTTTCTTGGTTTTTCTTTGCAAGTTATTTTTTTCATCAAAAGGATGAGATTTTCAATGATTCTTAAGGTAAAGATTCATCATTGTGTGGTCGAAAAACTTAATGAAATAAAGTTCGTTACGTTTAGTGAAATTTTGGAGATTTAGTTTGTTTTCGGAAAACTCATGATTTACTAGGTAAATCATTAATTTTCCCGGATTAGTCATGATTTTTCGCAAAAGAATTCCACTCTTTTCATTTCATTTCCTTTCCTTTTCTTCGTTAAAATCAAAAATAAAAGGAATCAAATGTCATTCATACTAACTTTTTAAAATCTATATATGTTTAATTGTGAAATTTGTATTTTATTATTATTATTATTATTATTATTATTATTATTATTATTATTATTATTATTATTATTGATCAGGAGGGAGGTACCAGCCCCATCTTTCCGGCCTGTTCTTGACGCTTCTCCAGTCAAGAATGGACTGATTTTCTTCTGCTGTAAATTTGAACAGCAGAGCACTTAAGATCACCATAAGCTTTAGGGGGGGGTTGTTTGGAGTGGGGTAGGGCGGGTCCCCCCATGGTGGGAATTCCTTGGTTCGCCTTCGGGTGTGGATTGTAAGCGGCGTTCTCACTGAGGGACTAATGTCACCCTCGCTCTTCTCTTCCTGACCCTAATTTTATAAAAAAAAATCACCGTAATTATTAGCTCCACCACTAGCGAAATCTTCTTCTTTGTTAAGGTACGAAACCTTTTCTTTTTCTTCATGGAATCGACCTTCTCTAGCGCTGATTTTATCGCATCTCTCTTTGCGAATCAATGTTGTTCTGTTATTGAAAATCATGCTGCTTCCAATAAGCAGAATCCTCAGAAAAACCATAACCCTTCCGATGAGTGTAAGATTTCTTATGCTTCAATCTTGAATGGCGGTTCTGGTCAGATCCCACCTAAACCTCCTGTTCGTATTACCGATAATGGGGGATTCAAGACAGTGCGTATTTCGTAGGAAGTTTATGAGAAAAGGATCCAATTATGCTCAAACTCTTTAATTGGTCGATTGGTTTTAGGAAAAGGTGATTCACCTTGGAAGCTTGATGAATTAAAAGCTAGATTATATGATATTTGGGGTTTAACGAGTCAGTGGAGGTTAATTTCATTAGGTCGTGGCTTTTACCATGTTATGCTCCAATCCACGGATCTTAAAACCGTAGTTTGGTCTCGAGGAAGCCTTAACCTAAGGCCTGGTATTTTTAGGCTTCAACCATGGGTTCAAGATTTTGATCCATTTGCACAAAAGTCCTCGAATGCTTAGGTATGGATTAGGTTTCAATCCCTTCTGTGGGAATATTGGGATCCGATTATCTTATTAGAATTTGCAGGTTATGTTAGTGTTCCTTTACGAATTGATAAAGCTACAATTAAAGGAAGTTTTGGTCACTATGCAAGATTACTTGTGGGTATTGATTTCAATAGTGTATTACCTCAAATAGTTGGCATTGAAAGAGAAGGTAAAGAATTATGGATTGATGTTATATATGAAAAGTTTCCTTCCTTTTGCAAACTATGTAGTTCTGTTGGACACGTTCCAATAGATTGCCACCAGAATAAATTTTTAAACAAGAAATCCTTGGCAAAAAATAAACCAGGGCTTGAACATTCCAAGAATTATGTTCTTGGAGAGGATGTGACAAAGAATCTTTCTAATGTGGGGGCTGGTCTTATCTCCAATCCACCAAAGAACAATTCTATTGTGGTTGCTCATGATCATATGCATTCCCTCGAGGGTGTTGCTGCCAATAAAGGGGCTGATTCTGCACCTACAAAGAATGCAACGTCTATTCCAAAAGCAGTAGCTAACCTGGAGGAACAACAGTCCACTCAAGTAGCCTCTTCTACGCCTTTAACTATAGCAAAATCTGTGGAACGTGATACTAGATCTTGGGCTGAAAGATTTGAAACAAGTGATGATGAAGAGGAACATGTCGGGGATGAAGAATTGCATGGAGATTATTCGGATGGTGATAATTCAAAATCACCAATGGTTGTGGCGGAGAACTTTAAGGAGATCAATTTGGTGGTTGATTTAACTCCATCTAAAGCAGATAAGGTCCTCGATATCACTCAAAACTAGGTGGATATGGCTGGAGAAGAAGAAAGTTCTTGGACAACGGTCAAGAAGAAAAATAAACAACGAAGTTTATCTCCCAATGCGTGCATGAGAGCTCTCAGGGATTCTATTATTGCTTCAGCTTCCAAAATCACGGATTCTAGCACTTCTGCTACTTCAGCATGGGAAGACAGTCAAACATTGATGCAAACCTCCGTCTCCAATTGGAATCCGTTCTCGGTGCAGAAAAAGAAAAGTTTAACGATTGCTCCTCGGCCTGATCGTAGGAAACCAAACAGATATTCTCCTAATTGAGGAATTTATTAGTTTTAGCTTTTCTTCATGTTTCTTTTTATTTTCTTCCTTTTTTTTTGTTATTTTTCTTTTTTAATATTTAATAAAAATTGAGCCGGTTTTCCCGGTCTCGGCTTCATTCAAATAATAATAATAATATTATTATTGTTGTTGTTGTTGTTGTTGTTGTTGTTGTTGTTGTTGTTGCTATTGTTATACCACTACAATATTCATTGGGGCAAAGGATTTACCATTCTTTGGTTTTGGATTATAATGAACTAAAGCAAAATGACTCATTAATCTACATGTATTTCTTCTATTGTGAAGTCATGGATAGTTATTGCAACTCCACTTCTAAGTCAACTAGATACAACCTCTCGATTATTACAGGGGTAAGGCTGCGTACACCCTCCCCCATATCCCAACTGGGGTAATGTTTTTGTTGTACCAACATTCATAATATATAGCTCTTCAATCTAATTTACTACAAAGATGTGACTTAATGTGTCAATTATCCCTTGTACCAGTCTCAAAAAAATTCGATGTCAGCCTAAATTTTCAGAAGTTTAAAATAACCTCTTGAACTTGCATAAAGTGCATCGGTTTTTCCCCCTCAATGACACATGTCAGCTTTTAATTAGAGAGAGAAAAATAAAAAAAATTACATCATTAATACATCAAACCAATTGAAAACTGACGTGTGGCACTGAGAGGGCAAATTGATGCACTTTACACAAGATCACGAGGTATATGTAACTTTTGAATGTTTAGGGTGATATCAGACTTTTGAGGATAAGTTTGGGATTAAATGACGTAATGAGCTAAAAGACATTGCTGTGTGCATATTTTACTTTCGAACCTAATATATAATCGATAATTAATATCAACACAGAATACATACCAATATACGAAACACAATTTGCAAACGAAATGTGATTCCACCTGCTAGAACATCCATAACAGTATTAGTAACTAAAATTAAGTTAAAAAATGATATCACGATTACTAGGAAGTCAAAGTCATATTAATAATCATGTATTTCGTTATGGATTACTGAACTTCCCGAGTTCTTTTCAAAATTTGTAAATAAAATATTTTAGTATATTATGTTTTGAAGTTGAATGCTATTGATATTTTGGTTAATTGTAATTTTTCAGGCTTAAAAAATTGTCATACAAAAATTCTAATAATTGCGTGTCCAATGAACTTATAAAATTCAAGTGAGTTCAGCAAAGAAAAAAAAATGCCAACATCTTCTATGTGTGAAGGTAGGTGGTAACGGTATGGTGGTTGTTTTTGAGTCAGCCAACTTCCATAATTTTTTTAAAGCTTCCGGAGAAACAATGTGTTTCTAAATCGGGAAAAGATTGGAGTGGGTGAAAATTTCAGGGTAAACGTTTCAACTAGGTTGATGCTTTCGCTTGCCTACAAAACACCCACCCCTCTTTTAATCCATTAAAAAGTTCCATGATACAAAAGAGTGAAGGCTGATTTTTTAATCTTTATAAGATTTTAATTTGTAAAGATATGATGACAAATAATTTGTAAAATATTTATATGATATAGATCAAAGTTCATAACATGTACAAGAAATGGTCATGGAACCGTTTGACCTAGAAGCTTAAGATGGTAAGTAAGGCTCAATAGTAACTCATATGTTATTCATGATCCCTCGTATGCAAATGTCGTTTAGGCTTCAAGTAGGAACAACACAAGTCACTCTATCATGGGTTGAAATTTAAATCAACAATAGGAACTGTCAGGATTCGATCCTTGACATTTAGGATTAAGCTGCTTTAATAGCATGTCATGAAAAATATACCCTTTGGAACATGTAAAGGTTAAAAAAAAGCTACAAATGGTAAGAAGGGAGTCCCAACTTTCACACAAGTCACCTCATAAATATTCTCATTATATGAGTGTTGATTTTGTTTGTTTCATAGCTTTGCTTATGTTGTTCTTATTTT
>CATIWQ010170771.1:0-10690 GCA_949673415.1 Euphorbia schlechtendalii | reverse complement strand
CGAAGTCTTGTCGGGGGACTTCAATACTTATCTATCACACGGCCTGATATTTCCTATTCCATCACAAAGGTAGCTCAACATATGAACTCTCCCAAGATAGTGCATTGGCAAGCGCTGAAGCGCATTTTACGTTATCTTCATGGCACGATTTCATATGGGCTACGGTATAACAAGCAGAGTGGAGTTCAACTCCATGGCTTTTCTGATTCGGATTGGGGGGCGATACTATTGATCGGATGTCAACTACAGGCTATTGTATCTACCATGGAATGAGCCTCATCTCTTGGGTTTCAAATAAGCAACGAACCGTGTCTCGTTCATCTACCGAAGTGGAATATAGGGCTGTTGCTAATACGACCTTCGAGTTGGAGTGGATCGAGTCTATTCTTCGGGAACTCGGCTTTCTTTTACCCGCTGCACCAACGTTATGGTGTGACAACTTGAGCACTATTTATCTCACGGCTAACCCCATTTTCCACTCACGCACCAAGCATTTGGAACTTGATTTTCACTTCGTTCGGGAGAGAGTCGCAGCTAAGTCTCTCATTGTTCGGTACATTTCAACTGAAGATCAAGTCGCGGATGTCTTCACAAAACCGTTGTCTCGCCATCATTTCCAAGTCTTACGAGACAAGTTGGCCGTGTTTCCTAAACCCACCCAACTTGCGGGGGGGGTGATAGGATCCCAATAATTAAGGAATACTTTTCAAGAATTCCTAGTTTGTATAGAATTCTATTTAGTGTAAATATATTTCCTGTATTGTATTTTAGCTCAAGTATATATTAATACAATAACTCTGAACACACGATGTGTATGAGATTCCCAAACCTAATCAATCTTACAAAGAGAAACAAAGTATTTCAATTGGGGGAAAAAAGAAACATCATTCAATTACAGAGAAATAGCATTACTACAATCCTAATGTTACGGGGCTTTCTGTAGCCACTCTAAGGCTTAGCTAACAAAAACCTATCACGCTAATTAAAATCAAACACAACGTTCAACCATCCAGGAAAAGACAAAAACTGAATAACAGAAAAATGTGAATGAACTGATGATGGCTGGTAACAAACACAGAGCTAATATTTTCTCACATCATAAAACATATCCAAACAAGGAAAAACAAACCTTCTTGGGCTTCGAGGAAGACTCCTAGTTAGCCAAACCGAAATGAATTTTTGAATCAAGCAGTCCATTATTGCCATGCAGAATGGCCTTAACATACTGCAATATAAGACATCAGAGAAAAATTGAATCAGACTGATCAACAAGAATGTTGTCTCGACTCTCAATCCATCATACTCATCAATCAAATCCTAAACCACATTTATCGTCGCACATTTCACCCATTCGGTTGGGATTACTATGATAGTCTGCATTATAATTCTTCTCAAATTCCCCCTTGTTTCACATTAAAAAAAGAAATACCCGGACAAAGATAGAAAATCTCTAGCACACATATCTGCAACAATTGTACAGGTTTTCTCCTGGATGGTTATAAATGTTATAATTTATAAGCAAGCTGAAGTTGTAAATGTCAATAATTTAGAAATGTAAGTTCAATAACATTCATTATTGCCTTTTCCTGTTACATAAAATCCGGTTTACCTGACTTTGTTGCTGATGTTGAAGTAGAGATGATAATATAAACTTAATCAACACTCTAATTATCAAGGCAATAACATTTTTTTGAGTTTATTACAATACTCATTTCACTCTCTAACACACATAATACAATAATTTCAGGCTCTAAATATAGAATTTATATCAGCCATATTAATTAAACTTTCAATTCAACAACTACTTGTTTACCTATTTATTGTCCGTGTCCATCATATATCTTATCACCATTGTTTTTCAACACATGTGGACTTTGCAAATGAGCTTTTTCAACCTAATTGGTATACATGCTGCCAACCAAATCTTTCACCCATGATTTTCAAACTCCAAATAAATTTCATAGTAGACTTTAGCCAACTAAAAACGTGTTTCATTTTCTATCTTGATTATTTGATCTTTTATTTTTTTTTATTTTTATGATTAAGTTTATCTATTTTCAATACTTCCCCCTTAAACTTAATTCTCGTTTATTCCCAAAATTGTTCGCAACTTATTAAACACGTCGTATTTCAGTGGTTTCGTGAAAATATCTGCAATCTGATCTTGAGTTTTCACATATTTTAGTGTGACTTCCTTTTGCTCAATACTTTCCTTGATAAAATGATACATCGTATCAATATGCTTGCTACGATCATGGAAGACTGGATTTTTTAGCTAATGCTAGTGCTGACTTGTTATCGACAAAAATATATGTTGGATATTGTTGTGCAATTTGAAACAATCATTGTAACCATATCACATGACAAATACACGTGGTTCCAGCAACATACTTAGCTTCACAAGTTGACAATGTCACAATAGGTTGCTTCTTTGAACACCAAGTGAACGCCGTATCTCCAAGAAAAAACACAAACCTACTAGTGCTTTTTCGATCATTTCTATCACTGGCCCAATCACTATCACTGTATCTAACTAATTTTAATTCGTCTAATTTTGAATATTGTAATTCGAAATTAGTTGTACCTTTCAAGTAACGAAGTATTCTTTTCGCTGCATTCCAATGAGACTCGTTCGGTGATTCCACGTATCTGCTCACTAACCCAACTGCATATTGAATATCTAGCCTAGTGCATATCAGATATCTGAGACTCCCGATCAGACTTCGATAATTTATCGGGTTCACATTGACTCCACCTTCATCTTTGTTCAATTTCAAACTGCATTCGACTAGAGTGTTGACAGGATTGCAATTCTCCATTTTGAATTTCTTCAAGATTTCCTTGGCAAAGCCACTTTGTGAAATAAAAATACCATCTTTGTTCTGCTTCACTTCTATGCCCAAATAATATGACATCAAACTAATATCAATCATCTCAAATTCATGAGCCATTGACCTCTTGAAATCATCGAACATTTGAGGATTCTTCCCGGTAAAAATAAGATCATCAACGTACAAGCAGACAAGAAACATGTCACCATTCTTCACTTTCATGTACAATGCATATTCATGTTGACATTTGACAAATCCATTCTCTTGAAACTATTTATCAATAATACTATTCCAAGCTCTTGGTGCTTGCTTTAGCCTGTAGAATGCTTTCTTCAGTTTCAACACCTTTTCTTCATGAACTTTCACAATGTAACCTAGTGGTTGTTGGAAATAGATTTCTTCCTCTAAATACCCATTCAAAAATATTGATTTGACATCCATTTGATGAATCTTCCATCCATTTTGTGCAGCAATTGAAATCACCAGTCTAATTGTCTCCATTCTAGCAACCGGTGCAAACACTTCATCATAATCAATACCGGGCTTTTGACTATATCCTTTCACAACAAGCCTTGCTTTGTGTCAAATAATTTCTCCATTTGCATCTTTCTTTGCCTTGAACACCCACTTGACACCAATGGGCTTTTTGTCAGTTGGAAGTTTGGTTAACTCCCACTTCCTGTTCTTCTCTATCGCTTGAATCTCCTCCTCCATAGCTTTTCTCCATCTCTCATCTTTCATTGCCTCTTCAATATCAATGGGCTCACTATCAATAAGATGACAGTAGAGAGTTAGTTCTTCATTGAGCTCTCTACCAACATCATAAAGATCTTGCACAAGCTGAATTTTTCTTGGTCTTTGTCTAGGAATATCACTATCATAGTCTTCTTCTGGATAAGAACTTGGTACAAGACTATATGATGTTAATGCCGTATCTCTCGATGTCATAGGTGGTTCCTTTGAACTATGATCATTGTTTTCATCCATGATACATGGATAAAAACTATAAATTTTCTTGTTATTGTTCCACTCCCAAACTGCCTCCTCATTAATTGTCACATCTTTACTAGTGGTCGTCTTCTGTGTGTTAGGATCGAACATCTTGTAACCTTTTGAAAATTTTGAATAACCAACGAATAAGTACCTTTTACTCTTGTCATCCAACTTCCTCCTTTCTTTATCAGCAACATGAACATGTGCAACACTCCTAAAAATACGAAAATGAGAGATATTAGGCTTTCTCCCACTCCATGCTTCTTGAGGTGTCATATTTGAAACACTTGTTATTGGAGATCAGTTCAAGATGTAGACTACATAATTTACTGCTTTTGCCCACAACTCCTTAGGTAAATTTTTACTCTTCAACATACTCCTCACCATTTCTAGCACTGTTCTATTCTTTCTTTCGATTACGCCATTCTGTTGTGGTGATCTCGGGACTGAAAAAAATGAGGGATTCCATGATGCTCACAAAATTGTTTGAATTCATTGGATGTGAATTCTCCCCCTCTATCAGATCTTAAGGCTTTAATGTGGTTACCACTTTCTTTCTTTACCAGCACTTTGAATTTTGCGAAAGCTCCAAATACTTCTAATTTTTCCTTTAGAAGATACACCCATATTTTTCCACTATAATCGTCAATGAATAGCAAATAATATTTGTTGCCTCCTAATGATAGTGGTGTCATTGGTCCTCAAACATCGACATGAATGAGTTCTAGTGGCGCATTTGCTCTAGACATGGACTCCTTTGGAAAACTAGCTCTAGATTGTTTTCCAAAAAGACATCCATCACAAAGATGATGAGGATGATTAATCGGGGGAAGACCATGAACCATCTTCTTCTGGCTTAGTAATTTCAACCCTCCAAAATTTAGATGGCCAAATCTGAAATGCCAAGGCCAATGAGAATCTTTCACGCAAGCTTTCAAACACTTGGCCACGTCCGTCTTGATGTTGAGAGTGAACATCTAGTTCTTCGACATTGGCACATTTGCCAACAACTCCTTTTCATTTAATAGCAATAACTTATGATTCATCATATGCACTTGATAGTTTTTCTCTAGCAACTATCTTAAACTTAGAATATTGCTTTTTATGTTTGGAATGTAATACACATTGCTGATAAATTGATGCTCTCCATTCTTTAAATGAATAAGAATGGTTTCTTTGCCTTTGATGGTAACTTTTGATGAATCCCCAAAAACAACATTTCCGTTGAATGATTAGTCCAGCTCCATGAATAATTTCTTATCTCCACACATATGGTTACTTACACCGTTATCAAGATATCATACGTTATTGTTTTGACTCTGTTCACCTTCACGGGTTAGTAATACCGTGTCAGTTACATCCTCTTCTTGAATGTTGTTTATCGCTTCCTTTGCTTGTCTCGGTGGACTCCGACATTCTTCTGCGTAGTAACCAAATCTAGAGCAATTGTAACATTGTATGTTGGACTTGTCATGTCCATCATTTTACCTCGAGTTTCCTCTTCCTCGTCCTCGTCCTCGTCCATGTCCACGACCTCTACCTCTTGTGAACTAGTTATTTCCATCATTGTTATCACCTCTCCTGAATTGTTGTGATCTGCCACTTCCTCTTCCTCTTCCATATCCTCCACGGTCTCTACCACGTCCTCGTCCAGCTTCTCGACTATTTTCACCATCTTTCAATGTAGCCTTTACTGCCAGAACTTGTTCAACAGATTCTTCTTTCAGGCTGTATAGTCTTTCTTCCCTTGCTTGCAACGAACCAACGAGTTCATCAACAGTCATTGTACTAGTATCTTGAGATTCTTCTATGACCACTACTATATAGTCAAATAATGGTAGTAGTGATCGTAGAATTTTTTCAACGGTTTTTTACTTCTCCATCTTTTCACCATACTGCCGCATTTGGTTGACGATAGATTTTACTCGAGATAAGTAATCAATCATAGCTTCTGTCTCCTTCATTTTCATTGTCTCAAACTCTCCTCTTAACTGCACTTTCTCCTTGCCTTGAAGAGAAACTCGTAATATGTCTAATGCTTTCTTTGAGGTAGTTACTTATGTCACCTTCTCGAACATAGCATAATCTAACCCTTGATGGATTAGAGTAAGTGCCTTCAGGTCATTTCTTCGATCTTTTACAAACTGTCTTTATCGGCTTGAGATAGTTGTGCATCTTCGGTTGGGACTTCGTAACCTTTCTCGATAATATCCCAAACATCTTAGGCTCCGAGAATCATCTTCATTTTGATGAACCAATTTTTGTAATTGGTTTTTGTAAGTTGAGGAAAGTTGAATGAAACACCATTGATATTCATTATTTTAGAAAGAAAAAAAACTGATTATAGGCGTTTAGGAGCTGTTGCAACACTTTGGACGTTGCAAGTGATTTCTGACGGAATTTGGCAAGGAAACAGCAAGGAAATATTTTCTGACGGAAATTTGCAAGGGAAACATCAATGAATTATTTTCTGACAGAAATTTTGCAAGGGAAAATGTTCGCCTTTTTTACTCGGAATAAGAATTTTTCGGGTTTTCAACATAGCTCTGATACCACTTTGTTGAAGTAGAGATGATAATATAAACTTAATCAACACTCTAATTATCAAGGCAATAACATTTATTTGAGTTTATTACAACACTCATTTCACTCTCTAACACACATAATACAATAATTTCAGACTCTATATATAGAATTTGTATCAGCCATATTAATTAAACTTACAATTCAACAGCTACTTGTTTACCATTTATTGTCCGTGTCCATCATATATTTTATCACTATTGTTTTTCAGTACACGTGGACTTTGCAAATTAGCTTTTTCAACCAAATTGGTATACATGCTGCCAACCAAATCTTTCACCCATGATTTTCAAATTCCAAATAAATTTCATAGTAGACTTTAGCCAACTAAAAACGTGTTTCATTTTCTAATTCAATTATTTGATCTTTTTTTTTTTTTTTATGATTAAATTTATCTATTTTCAACAGCTGATACATACGTTTTCCTAACATTATTATTAATCTCAAACCGTTAGATCTGGTTTGACACAATTTTATCTCCCTCCATTCCAGTTTTTAATGAAGACGGATTGGTTAATAAAAAATTTAAGTTATTATTCTTATAAAAAAATTAAAGTCGGATTGTAATTTGCAATTTGCTAATAAACGAATAATGAATGGAACATGTTAATTTGTTTCAGCAATATCAAGCCTTCAAAACAAGTCCATAGAATGGTTTTTGTCATTGAGACTTATAAGTGTATATCGACATCGATAATATTTTATAAACTCTTTTTCCTTGGTACCAAACTTGTTGGACTTCTGAGGTAAATTATATGAATTTAACAACTATTATTGCTCTGTTTTCTTGGAAGGTAAACTTAGCCAGTACTTGGATATAAATTAATAACGGAACGTGTATTTCCTAGTTAGGCGCCGACTTGGAGGGCAGTTTGTTGGTAACTAAAAAGAAATGTGATCACAGATACGAATAACATCAAAAATCTTAAACAATTCAAATTAAAGAAAATAGTTACTAAAAAGTCCGATTCTAAAATTGCAATGCACCAACCAATAAACGAACAGTTAATAAAACTAAAAGAATATAAACCCTAAACAAGTCTAGGTGAAGCAGTTTGGAGCAGCGAAAAACAGAATCTGGAAGTAGGAAGATCCCAATAAAGATTGACAAGTTGTTGCTGACATCGGTCTTGGTCAACTTTTAAGATTCCATGGACCTTGATCAGCTTCTTTCTTTATTCTCGATGGATCTTGATTTGCTTTTGTAGAGGAAGAAGATGAAGAAGAACAAAGACTGAATAACTCAGTTGAAATCCCATATTATCTTCTTCTTCTCAAATACTTCTGTCTTTATTCCCGAAAAGGTTACTCCAGTAGATTTCTAGTAGTATTAGAGAAATCTGTAACTTTACTACTATCAGCAATGCAAGTGACCATCTTGCCGAAAATCATTATTGTCTTGCTTGGTTCAGTTGAAACTTTTGGGGATTTACGCTCTGTTTGATTTTGGTGAGTTTCAGAGGGATTGGGCAATAGCTCGAAAATTAATGGTTTAATCCCCATTGAAGAAAATCAAGGAAAACGAAACCGATGAATTGCAATATTGGAATGAAAGGAATGGGATGCTATTTATTTATATAATGATCAACGAAATCATTATTGTGTTGGGTTTTGGATTTCGAATTCATATATCATTCCTTTTATGAGGAAAAGGAAATCTTATTTGCAATTGTAAATATGTAATTGCCTGTTTTGTAAAGACGGTTATGGACGCAGTAGTGCACTACAAAACTTCTAAGGGGAGAAAGGGATTAATGTCAGGGGATGGCACCCAACCAACGGAAACATCTACCCCTAAATTTTATTAAAAAGAAAAGAAAAAACAAACGTCAAAAAATAGAAGACAAGAACAAAAGGAAAATTAAGTGAAGTGAAACATGCTTCGCCTACTTAAATCATGAACATATAAACCGAAACAAAAATCCGGGACAACATCCCAATTAGACGAGTCAGCAGCCATTCTTCCGAAGGCGGCAAGAGAGTTAGCCGCTCCGTTCTCTTCTCTGAAGACATGAGTAACCACAAAGGTTAAGTTTCGAAGCATAGAAAGGCACCTCTTCCACGCTGGCCAAACGCACCATGAAACAACACTGCTTCTTGATTTGAAAAGTGTCACAACATAGAGGTTGAATCACTCTCCAACCACACATGATTCCAGCCCCTTTAATAAGCGATCCCTACACCATGAATAGAAGCTTGCAATTCCGCAATGAAAGAATAAGCAGCACCAATAGGAAAGGCAAAGCAATGGAGAGCTTGTCCCAAGTGATTCAAAATATACCACCACAACCTGAATCCCCCGGCGAACCAAAAGAGGAGGCATATCCGAGTTGAATTTGATCCTATTGGGGGGATGAGCGATCCATCGAAACAGGAAAATGTTAGGAGCTTTAGATCGGCGCGGCCTAACCGACAAATTGTTTAGAATATTATTCTCAACCACGGAGTTCCAAATGAAGCCCAAACCGGGACTATCCGTTCTCCTAAGAATGGACCAAAGTTGACTGGAAGTGTGGTGAATACAGGGCTGAAAGTCTTTGAAAATTGTGTTGCAACAGGCAGACCAAATCAACCAAATAACAATAACCAAAGTCGAGTTCCATAGAATCTGAATTTGCGAGCTGAAAATCTGCGCATGAGCTGACGTAATAGCTTGTAATAAATGTGAAGTTGTATCAAAAGATTGACCAAATAAAGCCTTCATGCTGCCCCTAATAGTTTGGGCAAAAGAGCAGCCAACAAAAAGGTGTTTTCAGTCTTCGCTGCAACTGTTACAAAGTGGGCAAGCTGAAACGATGTTGATTCCCTTAAGCATGAGAACATTGTGGTTAGAGATGTATCCCGTTAAGGCCTTCCAACAAACCACCAAGTGAGAGGGAGCTATTGAGTTATGCCAAATTTTTTTAAAGATGTCTTTTATTTCAGCAGAAGAGTTCAGCCATCGGTGAAAAAACATAACACTAAACACCCCATTAATAGCTGGGCACCATGCACAATAATCGTGAACTTCCTCCGAATCATTAGTCAACAATATATGCTCTCTAATTGGCAACGGAATATGATTTGGAAGATCCGACCATCCATTTGTAGAGAAAAAATCCCCCAAATTATCTGTTAGAGCAAGTTTTTCACCACGGCTAAGACCATTCGATCAGCCAATATGGGGACAAGCCATTCCGAATTCCAGAAATTCAAACTAGAATTCAGTCCAAAGAACCAACGACTCTTCTCACGCAATACACCATATACGTCTCTAACGGAGCACCAAACACTAGAATTCGGCAACCACACCTGTTGCACTCCATTTATCACAAACTGACACCTTAATAAATTAAAGCAAAGACTTTCACTACTAATCAGCCCCCAAGCGAACTTAGCAAGCATAGAAGTATTGACGTGCGTTAATTTCTTTAAACCATGGCCTCCAGCAGCTGTAGGAAACACGACAATCTCCAAGGACAAACAACTAGCTTTCTTTTGTCAATCGAACCCGTCCAAACCAAATTACGAATGGCTCTTTCAAGTTTTGAAATGAGGGATGCCAGCCATTTATAATTAGAGAAAGAATGTAAAAGTGAGCCATTAATAACCGAACGAACTAAGGCTATGCGTCCAGCCATCGACAAAGAACTCCCTACCCAACCCGAAAAATTCGACAAAATCTTTTGTAAAGTGGGCCTCAAATGACTCGATTTCGGAGCCCTTCGAAAAAGGGGGACCCCTAACTATTTAAAAGGAACCATACCTGGCCATATACCGGTAATTGCAGCCAACCTTTCTACTCGAGAAATGTGTAAGGACTAATAACAATATTACGAGAAAAACTATAGCAGCGGAATATAAAAATGGAACACAAGGATTTTTACGTGGAAACCTCAATTGAAGTTAGGGAAAAACCACGGGACAAACTCCGATTTTTTTCTTCCACTATAATAACAATAGCAGGTACAGAAGAAATTATTACAAAATAGTATCACTCAGGTGTTTCCCAAAAACTTCACTATTTTCTCTCTTCCCGATTTTTAGAAACCCCTTTTCTAAAAATCTCTACACAGATATTGATATATCTGTGTTTTCCTTTCTTTGTTCTGCGTTTTAAATGAGGCAGAAAACCTCTCTATTTATAGAAAATTGAAGACGCGTATTGCCTTCAATCACGCCTTCAATTTCACCTATATTGCTACCCCATTTCACCTATAATTTTTGCCACGTTTGACTTCTTTCTTTTTTTTATAATTATATATATATAATGGGTCCCACAAGTTGGAGGGACACCACTCAAC
>CATIWQ010170763.1:0-11237 GCA_949673415.1 Euphorbia schlechtendalii | reverse complement strand
TACTTAAAATAATTGTATACCCTAGTTTTATTAAAGGTACACCATAGTATTACAATTATTACAAGCAAAGCACTAGTTTTGTGGCGTGCTGATAATGTTTGCATTATTTAGCTTTAGAGGAATAATAGAGTAGTCTCTGTGTGATCAATATGCGGGGAAAGAGAGCGCACTACAAGAAGCTAAATTTTTAGTGGGAAAGATTCTCCAATAAAAGTCATATTAGTAGCTAGTTCTCGTTTCGTAGTTACAAGTGTGTGATGACTGATGGGTTTAGTTGGAAAAAAATACTTCTTTTCTTTGGAAAAACTTGATGTGCTACTAAAACATAGCTTTCAATTGCGAACTTGATGTGCTACTAAAACATAGCTTTCAATTGCGAACTTGATGGCCACTAAAACCACAATTTGATTGAACAAAGTCCTCGCATATATCATAGCGTTGATGGAACCGTCATGAGACAAAAAGTAATTCAGATCCAATTTAAAAGCACAATAGTTTTTCTTAGCTTATGTTTGAATATAATTTATAATTTGATGGAATTCAATTCATTTCATGCACAAATTTTGTAGTATAACATGATTTTCTTTACAAAGAACGTTTACAATCACAACCTTACAATAAAGACCCAATGAAATTTATTCTTGATAAAATTCTTAATCCCTTGTATGTTTAGTGATCCATTTCTCGTCCAACAAATCTATAAAATTTCAAATATATATATAACAGTACGCTAGAAAATCTCCCATTTCCAACCACATTTTTTCCTAGGATTACAAAAGACCATATTCAGATGAGGATTCAAACTAAATATACCTTACCCCCAAGCCAATGACTTCAAAAGTGTTGTACGGACTACCAATTTTATTCTTGGTTACATATTTACCCTTCTTTCATGCTCCTCAATTAACTTTGAGCATGTTTGGTATTGCTTTTCAAGCTGCTATCCTAATAAGTTGTTCTCACAAACTTTTTTATAGAACCATAGACATGTTTGGTTGGCGAAATGACTATTCCGTTGAACATGAGAAAAACAAATGAAAAATGGTAAAGTCTTTACCTATAATTCATAGACGAATGAAATAGTTATTCTTAGATAATATATGAATCATGGAATAGCTATCCCGTCTGGTGATAGATTTAAAACAAATAATGAACCATTTGTAACCTTTTTGCATTCATTTTTTCCTATTCCATGGAATAACTGTTAGTATTTTATTGGATAGAATAGTTTGAGCAATGCGATTGTGACATTTCATCGAACAAGTAGAGAGAGTGCAGAGTGCGCACTTGTTCAGATTCTATTACGATTTAGGGGGGTCCGGGGGCAGTAGCCCCTGGCGGGGTCGAGGGGCGGCGGCCCCGAGCTGGGGCCAAAAAAATGAATTTTTGATTGAAATAGTATGTCTGTTGGACACAATTGAAACCCAAAAAAACGTGTCTTTTAAATATGACTGCTACCTGGAACAATATGTCTATTGACATTTTGGTTATTTATGTAGAGAATCCATGGGCCGGGAGAGTGTTGGTTTTGATAATTTGAGTGAGCATACAAACGAGGATGAACCCATCTAACACAAAACCAATTTGCTTGTGTTAAGGCTCAATCTACTCCACTTATACACCATTCATATTCTTTTATTATTTCTGATGTGGGATAACATCTTCAACAATTTATTTCACCAAAAATGAAATTGACAAACATATAGAAAAACTCAGTTGTTTTTCATAGCAAATTAAGCTCTCGTTCTTAACAAAATTTTTGAATTTATCCTATTGAAAATTTGGTGATCCGACTAAAAAAATTTCAATCTGATAGCGTATTTGCGACTTCAGAAACATTCAAGAAATCCTCAAATTCCAACAATAACCATTATGTCAATCAAACGAGCTGTGCATATTTTAATTTTGAGCAACATATGTTTGGTCACACTATTTAATTATAAACTGTCTGATTTGTTTTTTCCAAAATCAACTTTGTTGCTTTTACGAAATGCTTGAAAATGAAAGCTTTTTAAAAATAGGGGGATTTGTGACTCATTGTGGATGGAATTCTACACTTGATGCAATAGCAACAGGATTTCCAATGGTGACTTGGCCTATTGGGTTTGAACAATTTTACAATGAGAAATTGGTGACCGATGTATAGAAAATCGGTGTATCAATTGGTGTTGAAGAATGGATGGAAATTGGTTGTGGCAGCACAATAAAGAGTGAAACAATGAAGAAAGTTGTGAATCAAATAATGGAAGGTGATGAAGAAGCTGATCAAATGAGGAAGAAAGTCAAGGCAATCAAGGAGATGGCTAAGAAGGGAGTTAATGAAGGCGGATCGTCTTACTCTATTCTTGATGCTCTCATTGATGAAGTTATCAAGTTAAAGGAGCAAGGGACAGTTTAGCTGCTTTTAACTTATTTAACTAAAAGCATATGAGAATGTTAATGTAAAATGATGAAAATAATATTCAAATGCTTAACTTAAATGATTTCTTTTGAAATCTTACAACCAGTTGTAAGATTTCTATTCATTGCATTCACTGTTAGAATTTGGGGATTTCTTGGATGCTTCTGAAGTCACGAATACGTTGTCAGATTGAAATTTATTTGATCGGTTTACAAAATTTTCAATTGGATGAAATCATATTTTTTTATCAAGAACTAGAATTTGATTTTTTTTGCTGTGAAAAACAACTGAGATTTTTCTATTTGTTTGTCAATTTTGTTTTTGGTGAACTAAATAACTAGAATGTCAATAGACATACTGTTTCAGTCCAAAATTCATTTTTTAACTCGACCCCAGCCCGGGGCGTTGTCCCAGGACCTCGCCAGGGGCTGCTGCCCCTCAGACTTTGTCGATGGACGCTACCCCTCGACCCCGCACCAAGAGGCGCTGCCCCCGGACCCCCAAATTGTAACAGAATCGGAACAAGTGTGCACTCCGCACTCTCCCCGACTTGTTCGATGAAATGTCACGATTGTATTGGTCAGACTAGTCGATCTAATTACACTAAAATACTAACATTCACAAGAATTCAAATCTTACATGATTTGAATTCTATCAATATTTGTTTTGTTACAGACAAGGGAATTTGACAAAATGAATTCAATTGAATTGAATTCTTTCAAAATATACATTTCCAAACACACCTTAAAGTTATTGACTTATCAGTAAATTTCAAATTTTAATAACAAATCAAGGTATTAGTAGTAGTTTTTGTCAATGGAATCATTGTCGATATATTTGGTAATTAATTAGTCATTAAATTCATTTCATGATATCCGATTGCAACTGCACAAACAATAAATTCAAAATAGTTCATGTCATCAAACTTGAAAGCAACTCAATCACCAAAACTTCTGATATAAACAATGTTCATTCACATAGACAAAAAGGATTACAATGTAAAAGAGAAGATAAGCCTGCACATAATCTCTATGCTAAAGAAAAAAAGAGGCACACTTTATACAAAACACAACATGCCATGTGACTAGATTTGACCATTCAAATCTCACTCTTTTCCCCAACATTAGCTTATATGTCTTACCATATATTTACGCACAATTTTCCTTGGCTTATTAAGGTATGGTATAGTAAAGAATGGTATGGTACATAGAAAGTCACTAAATTGGTCGTTCTCAAAGAATGTTTTGCATCATCCATTGTGTTGGCTAATTTTCTTTGCAATTTGCTTTCTACTAAACTACTGCTATTTTTGTTATTAATATTTCTTTTGAGCTTCTAAGTACAAGCGTTGTAATTAGTTCTTCATTGTAGTGGCAGTAAACGCATATTGTAGGTGTTCTTCACTGTGAAGACAGAAATGATATCCTCTTTTTCCCATGGCATGATTTGATCCTGAGAAGTACAACCAATTGCTATCTGCAACATTCGAACCAGGTTTTCCTCTACATTCTCATTTTGAAGCAGACCAAGCTCAAAAACTTTTAAAGTCAATTCATCTTCAACAACAGATGCGATCCGTCTTCGAAGGGTTACTGTGGCTAAAGAGAATTCATCTTGGAAATTGGGTGTCTTCCTTGTGAGCAATTCCACTGGTTTTTTCAATGTGGCTAGGCATTTAATCAGAAACACAAGCTTGGATGACTTGATATTCCCATGAAACGTTGCAGGGCCCACAGAGTGAAGGTGTGCAATTGCTCGACCCACTCTTACAACAATGCCATACCTGGTCTCCCAATTTAATACAGTGTTTCCATTTCCACCATCTCTGTAACCTGCACTTCATTCAATATGGAAAAATTTCTTCTCATTGACGAACTTCACACTTAGAAAGAGTAATTACGAAGAGTACGGAGCTTAAAACCTGATTTTGATGATGTTGAGTAGTTGAAGCTTTGCTGAGTAAAAGCTACGCTTCAAGTAGCTGCACTGAGGCGCTGAGTAAAAGCTACATTGAGTAATCTAACGCTGAGTAAATAATGTGTTGAGCACTCCGTCCTGAGTAAATCTGGATGTTCACAATATGATAAATCAAAATAAATGTTAAGCAAGTTGAGTCGTGCCCGAGACACTGTCTTTAAAGAATATTCGTTTAAGGATTAAACAATTTCTCATTTTTAAAAAGAAAGCGTGATTAGGAGTCAAATTGTAATGTATATATTTTGAAAATTTGAGAGAGAAAGAGAGGTTGACAACTTTTAATATGATCATATCAAAAGTTTTTTTCTCGCATAATGAAAGCAAATACCCTTTTATAAAATGAAAATGAGTTGTTGAAGATCAAATGTTATAGTTATTAAAATTAAACTTTAATTCATGTATGACGGAAGTTGCAAAACTTAAAAAAAATATAACGTTTAGAATTTAAAGAAATAGTTATTATACATTTAATTACTATCAAATCTAAATTAACAACCATCGTAGAGATCATTTGATTTGAAGATATTTTTCACAATTAAATATTTTTTTAAGTATTGAAAAAAAACAATTTTTCCATCGAAAGAGGCGTTGATTAACACAAAAATGTAGCATAATAAATAAACATAAGTACTACTTCTACACTAGCTAGTATTATTTCAACAGCTCACATTCTTTTTTAAATTCAATATTGACTTTGAGAACGCCTTGGTTAATATTAACTGTTGACAATTTTTTCTATAAATTAGTATTGTAATCATATGTAGTGTTTTATTAAAATAAATTACTTTTCCCGAAATACTAGTTGCCATCGTATGATATAATAAAATGAACAAATGATAAGCTAACACGTATGCTGGAGCTATAATAAACAGCAGGCTAGAAAATCTCCCAATCACATATTCACCAAGGATCACACAACACCGTATTCATTTAAGGATATCAGATTTAATTTCTCCAATAATCATCGATAAAAAATGAATACTCAGTCTGACAAGAAGCTCCATGTGTATTTCTTGCCATACATGGCTCATGGCCATATGATTCCTATGTTAGACCTTGCCAAGCTTTTCGCTTCCAGAAACCTCAAAGCCACCATTGTCACCACTCCTCTCAATCACCCTCTTGTATCCCGTCAAATCAAGAATTCCCTTTCCTTAGGCTGCGAAATCGATATTCAGTTTCTTGAATTTCCGACAGCCGAGGCTGGATTGCCCCAGGGCTGCGAGCATGTTGATTTCCTATTTGAAGAAAATTTGGGTTGGGATGTTTACGAAAGATTTCAGTTTGCTACAACTTTGCTTCAGGGTCCTCTTGAGAAACTCCTCGAAAACGCCTGTCCCGATCTTTTAATTGCTGATCAGTTTTATCCGTGGGCGACTGATTCCGCTTCCAAATTTGGGATTCCAAGGCTCGTTTTCCATGGCAATGGTTTCTTTGCTATGTGTTCTTACATTTCGGTTGAGAATACCATTTACGGAAACAAACAAGAATATCTGAAAATAATGTCTGATCCGACAAAGCCTTTTGTCATTCCGGATATTCCCGGTGAAATCAAGATAACCCCAAGGCAGTTGCCGAAAATTAGTTCATCAGGTGCCCTGAGCGAAAATATGAAGCTCTTAACTGGATGCCGAAAAGCAGAACTAACCAGCTTTGGAGTGATAGTCAATAGCTTTTATGAGCTCGAACCCGATTATGCAGATCATTACACTAATGTTTTAGGCAGGAGAGCTTGGAGTGTAGGCCCCGTTTCACTCTGCAATAGAGATATTAAAGAGAAAGCCCAAAGAGGAAACGAAGCATCCATTGATCAACACGAATGCTTGAAATGGCTGAATTCCAAGAAACCGAATTCTGTTGTTTACGTATCGTTTGGTAGCACTGTTTGCTTCGGTGCAAATCAGCTGAAGGAAATTGCGATTGGACTCGAATCTTCGGGATGTGATTTTATATGGGCAGTGGTAAGGCTAAATGCGGTAGACGGTGAAGAGGATTGGCTGCCGGAAGGATTTGAAGAGAGAATGGAAGGGAAGGGGCTGATAATTCGAAGATGGGCCCCACAAACGATGATACTGGAACACGAAGCAATAGGGGGATTTGTGACTCATTGCGGCTGGAATTCTACGCTTGAAGCAATAGCTGCAGGATTGCCAATGGTGACTTGGCCTAATGGGTTTGAACAATTTTACAACGAGAAATTGGTGACCCATGTACTGAAAATCGGCGTATCGATTGGTGTTGAAGAATGGATGGAGAGTGGTTGTGGCAGCACCATAAAGAGTGAAACTGTGAAGAAGGCTGTGAATCAAATGATGGATTGTGAAGAAATGAGGAACAAAGCAAACGAACTCGGGGAGATTGCGAGAAAGGCTGTTGATGAAGGCGGGTCGTCTGACTGTAATCTTAATGCTCTAATTGATGAAGTTATCAAGATGAAGGAGCAAAAGATAGTTTAGCAGCTTTAAGGTGCTGATTGTCAGTAAGTTTATAAGATACAAATAGTCAAATAAAAAAGAAAGTCTTTTTTTCATTTGGTAGTTAACTAATTAGTAAAGTTTCATGATGTCTGATTTTTCTCAACTTACTTCAGAACAACAAGAAATTTTTTATGATTTATTTCGAGAATCGAAATCTCAAATTTATGAATCATGAACTGAATCAAATCATAAGATTCGATCATTTCTTAAAATTATATGAAAATAGAATATTTAGAATGTTTAATTTAAATTAATATCAAATTTTATTCAATATATACAGTATACTATAAAAAAGCAAATCATATCAACTAGCCAAGTAACTAAAACTATAACCTTATTAAATATCATCATAATCAATAATAATTATTCATCACTAAGCGAATACAACTTGATAAAAATTTGAGAAACATTAAGCATTTTGAATCGCCTGACCCACACGATTCGTACGATTCAGATATGATTCTCACGATTCTGTCACGATTCTAAACCTATTTCGATTCACCTCATAGATTCATATTGATTCAGGGCGGATCAAACCGAATCGTAAGATTCGAATAGCAAATTGTGCAATTTTGATAACTATGATTAATCGCATATATAGAATATGGCTATTAATCTTAGTAAAGGAAATTTGGACACAACAAATCCGTGTCACTGAGATCCTGAGTTCATCAACCTATAGTTATTTTCGTGTGACCAATAGGTCACAGATTTAGGCTGAATTCTTCCTCCACATCCTCATCTTGTAAGAGGCCAAATTCATAAACCTCCGAAGTCAACTCATTTTCCACAATACATGGAATCCATTCTGGAAGGTTTAATTCCTCTGAAGTGAGTTCATCGTGGAAAATGGGCGTCCTCCCTGTAAGTAATTCTAAGAGCACTACACCAAAGCTGTAAACATCCACTTCCTGCAATAATTTACGAGTATAAGTCATCTCTGGGAAGCCATAACTTAATTAATTACTTAGTAAACTGAGTTGCTTTCCCTTAAACAAACTCAGGTAAACTTGATTAGTTAAGAGTATACTTAGCACTCAATTAATTTCACTATCTAGACACTTTATTATTTCCAAAAGCTGGATGACTCATCATCCTGCTGAGCTGACCTTGCGTCATCACCGGATTATGAACATCATCAACTATGTTGTCTAGCGGATGGTTGCGATGCGTCCGAATCTCCCTTGGTAGACTGGGATCAACAGCTAGGCTCTGCCGGCGACTTGTTTATGGTGTAGAATCTCTTTTAAATCAACATGAAATCTTTTATTAGACTGGTTATTATTGTTTTTAATGATTCACGGATCTAGCTAGTCTGTACTGGATTAGGAAGTTAGGAATCGAAAGGTAATGACTATCAACCTTAGGCCTCTTAATAAGCACCTAAGTTTACACACACCGAAAAAATACTAAACTTTTGCTAAGGGTTTTGAGATTTACTCCAGATGTTTGCTTGAGCTAAATGCTTAAGGTCTAGTCTGTAAATGGATAACTCCCAGGTGAAAACTTTAAAGTATTAAGTGGTAAGAAGACCGAGTAAAAGATTATCAGATACGCAAGCTTCAAAGAAATCATTAATGAGAATATTTGATGGTTTGATATTTCCATGTAAGATTGAAGGGCCATGAGAGTGAAGGTGTGCAATTGCTCGAGCAATGCCAATTCTCCGATCCCACTTTAATGGATACTTCTGATACATGTTACTTTGTAAGAGTTCATACAAGCTTCCCATAGGCATGTAATCATAAACTAGAAGCTTTTCATCATTACTACAACGATAAGCTTTTAAAGGAAGCAAATTGTGATGATTTATTTTTCCAATTGTGCCAAATATCTCTGCCAATTTCGTCTCTGAAATTTTCACGTCATTCAATCTTTTTACAACTACTCTTCGGTTCTTTAAAGGGCTTTTTTTCTTTTTATCGGATTTTGTTATAGAATTTAGGCTCTGAATAATTTTGCAAATCCCAAAATTAAGATTCTCATTCTTTTTAATACGTGAAAAGAGCAAACTAATTTTGCAAAACCAAATACACCCAAAATTGAATCTGTGATCATACATTTCAAATTCCATCATGGTTGTTGGTTCGTCTCCTTCCTCTCTGTTGGGTAAATGCTCCAGAGATTTGAACATTTAAGACTTCTACGATCTCAACTGGAAGCATCCTATTTTTCAAATCAAGTGGAGGTGATTTTAGGTATGCTATCAATCAGTATTTTACGGTAATGCGCGGCTCCTGTCTTTGATTCCTTTCAAAACACTCAATTTGGCCAGTTACTCAATCATCATTCCAGCAGCTTCTTAACTTCTTAAGTTAATTAAGTTTTCTAGGTTTGTTTTATAATGGTGGGCGTAAACATATTAATTTTGTTAAATAATTTTAATTAACATCTTAGATTTTCTGATTTTTTAGTTATACCTTGTGTACATCAAAATTTATTTATCGTCGAGACTAATCTTACTGGCAAGCTGCTCGAAGCTGATAGAATTTCTATTATGATCTTTCAAGCCCTGAAGTTGGAGTGTCGTGTTTGCTAAACCTGGCTTGCTATGCATTTTTAGCACATTCGTATATATATTATTATCAACTAGAGAGAGATTTTTTTATCAGGTAGTCAATTAGTACAGTCATATAGAAGAATTAATCTTCGAGACAGAGAGTTGAAGTGATTATTTTGATTATTGTTTGAATTATTGTTTGAATGTGCATACCTCTAATTTGGAAGGATGTACATTGAAGGTTAGGAGGTGTGACAATTTGAGATGATGTATACTGTGAAAAAAAAAATCTTTTTTCTTGTTCGTCAAGGCAAATGATTTGAATGTAAACTTCCCTTTTTATTTGAAAATTAATACGTTGATGATTTGTCAAAACTATGATTAGAATTCTCTGAATAATGACATCCCTTTCGTTAAATTTTTGTTGTTACATATTATAATAGCTCTTACTTTTGCATTTGTTTGTATATGCCCACAACATGTTCAATGAAATGCTTGACTTTAAACAAAAGCCTTATACCATTGTTATACAAGGTATAATGACTTTGTTTCAAGTCAAGTAAATAATTAAACATGTGATACTACTCTTATACAACGTATAAAGCCTTCATGTCATGCTTTTTTACTGGAAAGTGTTGTAAACATAAAGGGGGAAATATGCTATATAAATAAATTATACCACTATTATACCATGTATAAGAGCTTTATATCGGATTTAAGGTCTTCATGTCATGTTTTAATGAGAAATTCATTACTGTTGTGATTATAAATGAGTAAAAAAACTATATAAAATACATTATACCACTCTTATACCATGTATAACGCCTTCATGAAAAGATAATAAAAAATGGGTAGTATACGAATATTGTATTATGTATAAGATTGTGATAATTTTCTCTTTTGTATTGGGAAGTGAATTCTGTTATAAACATGAACGGTGAATATACAATATAAATACATTATATCATTATTATATCATGTATAAGATCTTTCATATCAGGTTTAAGGTCTTCATGTCATGATTTTTATGAGAAATTCAGTACTATTGTGAACATAAAGGAGAAAAAATACTATATAATATACATTATACCACTCTTATATCATTTGTAACGCTTTCATGAAAAGGTAGTAAAAAATAAGTAGTATACCACTAGTATACTATGTATAAGATTACAATAAATTATTTTTCTATTAGTAAATGAGTTCAATTTTAAACATAAATGGGAAATATATTGTCTAAATACATTATACCACTATTATATCATGTACAAGAGAATTCATACCAGGTATAAGATCTTCGTGCCATGATTTTTACGAGAAATTCAGTATTGTTGTGAACAAATGGAAAAAAACTTTATAAATACATTATATCACTCTTATACCATGTATAACACCTTCATGGAAAAGGTAATAAAGATATTATACCATTATTATACAATATATAAGATTGCGATACATTATTTTATTTTTTCGAAAAAATCAAAGTGCATGTAATTTTAAAGATAAAATTAAGACGACTAAAATATTTCAAAGCATCGATTAAAAAAAAAATCAACGATTTGTGATATGAACGTTTGAAGTTGCGAAATTCAAATTAAATAAGAAAGAAATGGTAGTTACAAGGGATAGTCAAGTCAACATAAAAAGGGTAAAACAAAAAATATAATCTAATAAAATGATAAAGTAAATAATACTTTCTACTTGTTGTAAAAGTAATAAAATCTAATATATAGTTTAATTACCACCTTTTAAATTAGCTAAATAAGATATCCCAAGAGTCCCCCTCCCAAGAATCTTTGAAACTCTCAATAAATCTTTCAAATCAAACACTTGTTCTTTATTCCCAAAATATATTAAACTCCTACTACCTTCATCTTCAGTT
>CATIWQ010170744.1:0-10350 GCA_949673415.1 Euphorbia schlechtendalii | reverse complement strand
TTGTATCGATTATTAATAATTTATTTATTTTTATATTTAATTGGTTTTATTATTATTTTAATAATTAATATACTTATTATTAAGTTCAATTAAGTTCAGGTTGATTAAGTTCAGTTCAGTTCAGTTCAGTTCAGTTAAGTTCAATTCAGGTCCATTAAGTTCAGTTAAGTTCAGTTCAGTTAAGTTAAGTTAAGTTCAGTTCAGTTAAGTTCAGTTCAGTTCATGTTTCAAAAGTTGAAGAGAACAGGACCTTAGAAGTTGAAAAGAACAGGACCTTATATAATATTGTATATTTTTCAGTTTTTCTTAACTTAATTGTTTATTATTATTTTCTATAATGTTTTCATGCTATAATTCAAAATAAAATTGAATTTATAATTTAAAATATTAAAAAAAATAAGAAAAAAGTCCGCCTAAATCTCGCCTAGTTCCTAAAAGTTCCAACCGCCCAACTAGAATGTAGGGATTGATTTTTAAAGCATAAAACATTGGTTGTAAGTTAACTAATTAAAAACAGTTCAATAAAACATGTGCTAAATAAAATTAAACAGTGTGATGTATATAATTGATCTATGAAATCATTGGACTGAAAACTTGAGTTTAACTAGTAGAACTAGAGTGATTTTACAAATTATCAATTGTCCTCAAATATGTCAACACTACAACCTTTGTTGCAAACTAATTTGCAGAAACAAAATTTCAACCCTTTGTTAACACCTATAGTTAAATCAAACTGTTCGTTCTTCATTTCGTTGTCTAAATCAGCGAAGACTAGATCGACTACACAAGCATGTCTGTCGTCAAACTCGCAGCCTGGAGGAGGAGGAGTTTGTCCTATGACTAATCGATTCGCTTCCCAGCCCACTAATCAACCTGTAAGTTTCTTGACCTCTAATCTATGGAATTGCAACGGAAAATTAATTGGACGAAAATCTCCCCATTGTAAACACATTACTGGCGGATTGCTTTAAATCCGTCGCTAAATAATGGATATTTACTTAATCTTGTGATTTTGATTTATTTTTGGCAATATTTGCTTTCAAACATCAATGAAAAGGAGGATGAAAGCACCCCGATCCGGCTTCCTCCTGGACCATGGAAACTACCTTTCATCGGCAATATTCTTCAGCTAATCGGAGATTTACCACATCGTCGCCTAAGAGATTTAGCGACAACATACGGACCTGTTATGAGTGTTCAACTCGGCGAAGTTTACGCTGTAGTAATTTCGTCTGTAGAGGCAGCCAAAGAGATTCTCAGAAATCAGGATGTGAATTTTGCTGATAGGCCGCCTGTGCTAGTATCTGAAATAGTTCTTTACAACCGTCAAGATATCGTTTTTGGTTCATACGGAGATCATTGGAGACAAATGAGAAGAATCTGCACAATGGAATTGCTCAGTATAAAACGTGTTCAGTCATTCAAAACCGTCCGGGAAGAAGAGGTTTCGAATTTTATCAAACTCCTTTATTCAAAAGCCGGAACTCCAGTCAATCTAACCGATGAATTGTTTACTTTGACGAATTCGATTATGTTGAGAACCTCAATTGGTAAGAAATGCAGAGACCAGGATACTCTTTTGAGAGTTATTGAAGGTGTTGTTGCGGCGGGAGGTGGTTTTAGCGTCGCGGATGTTTTCCCGTCTGCTGTATTTCTTCATGATATTATTGGTGACAAGTCCAATCTTGAGAATTTGCGACGAGATGCAGACTTGATTCTCGACGAAATTATACATGAGCATAGAGCCAATAAAGGGAATGATGAAAACCAAGGGGAAGCCGAAAATCTTTTAGATGTTCTTCTTGATCTTCAAGAAAATGGAAATCTGGAAGTTCCTTTGAATGATGACAGTATCAAAGCTGCAATTCTGGTAAGAACATCAATAGTTATTTATTTTTGCTTCATTTAAATTGAGTAATTCAATTTTCACTCTTTTATTTTTTGTCGGTAGTTCATTACAATATTATATAGTTTAATGCATCACTAACTACTTCAATTTATTCAATTCGCTTGTTGTCCCGAATTCTGAAAAAGTTTTCCTAGCTCTCTTAACATGTAAAAAGTGCAATAATTTGCCTCTTAATGTCACATTTCAATTCTTATTAATTTGACTTTACAAACATATCATCTTTTATTCTTCGCTCTCCAAACAGACAAGAATGTATGACATTCAAGTGATAAACTTGTAAAGAGAGTTAATAGGAACATGTTAAAGTTCATGAGGACATTATGCAAAATTGGACAAGTTGAGCGTGAAGTTTAGTTTACTAATATTTAGTATTGAATACTTTTATATTTCCATTAAATTAAGTTAAGTTTCATTATAAGAAGAAGAAAAATGAACAAAAAAATTAGAAAATAATCATATTTATTGTGATTCCAGGATATGTTTGGGGCAGGGAGTGACACATCATCAAAATCAACAGAATGGGCCTTATCAGAATTGATAAGGCACCCAAAGGCAATGAAGAAAGCACAAGATGAAGTAAGAAAAGTATTTGGGGAAAATGGAAATGTAAATGAAGCACAACTTGATCAGTTAAAATACTTGAAATTAGTTATCAAAGAAACCCTTAGATTACATCCTGCAATCCCTTTAATTCCAAGAGAAAGCAGAGAAAAAACCAAGGTTAATGGCTATGACATTTTGCCAAAAACTAAGGCACTTGTCAATATTTGGGCTATTTCGAGGGATCCAACTATTTGGCCCGAGGCCGATAAGTTCATCCCTGAAAGGTTCGAAAATAATTCAATTGATTTTAAGGGAAACCACTGTGAGTTCGCTCCGTTTGGTTCTGGAAAAAGGATATGTCCTGGTATGGCATTAGGGGTTACTAATCTCGAGCTTTTCCTTGCACAATTGTTGTATCATTTCGATTGGAAACTTGCGGATGGGAAAAGTCCCGAAACACTTGACATGAGTGAAGTAGTAGGAGGTGCAATCAAAAGAAGAATAGATCTCAATTTGATACCTATTCCATTCTATCATTCACTTCAAAATTAATTTGAAAATTATTGCTATAGACATTTGTTTTTGTGTTTTGTGTTGTATTTGTGATGAATTTACCATAATGATTGTAGCTATACAATGCATGCATTAAAATGCATCCATTGTATTTTCTTTTTATATAGTAATTTCATTTTTATGCATTATCAAGAGAATTAACAGATTGAACAAATGAGTTATATGAGTTGCATAAACTTTTTTACCGTTTGAAAATAAAACACCACTCAAATATTGTATAATCAATATATTCTCTCCGATTTTTTTACTTGTCCTGTTACAAATTTCACATTTATTAGCAAATTATTATTAAGGTTTGTTAAGGGTATGAAAATACTAGTTTACCCTTACATTTAATTCAAGTTAATGTATCTAATTTTAACTTCTCTCTTAAAAATAACACATGAATAAATGAAAATATATTTGAAAGAATGATAGATAAGTTATATAAAATTTTGATAATGATAAATAAAATGGATCTTCAAATTTTGGTTAAGAGGATAAATACAAAAATTGGTGGGAGTAAAATATATGAGCTAGCACTAACTACGTTTAATACATCTACTTGCACATTATTCAACAATCCTATTAATATTCATTAAATCACTAAATTAATCGATTTTAAAAAATTAAAACAATATAGATTATTACATTAACAGGTCGAAATTGAGAAGTTTTTTTATGCACCATCACTATGTACAAATCCACTATGCATATGAGGTTGCGAATTATTTATATGGAATTGAGAAATGCTCAACGAAACAAAACAAAATAGTAGTCAACATTATCCTGCCCTCCATCCATTTTATACGCCTATATTATAGTAAAATTACTTTTGCTTTAAAACACTTAATATAGTAACAAATATCCAAAATATTTCCAATAACAATTATATATATATATATATATATATGTGTGTGTGTGTGTGTGTGTGTTATATGAGTAAATCAGTGTTTTAAAAAGCGTTAGGCGCTAATCGGGTGACCGAAGATGAATCGAGGCCTAGGCAGGAATTAATCGAGGCCTAGGTGGACTTAGACGCTAGTTAGTAGGGTTTAAGCACCAGACGTAACCAGACGACAATCCTTAAAATAACGCCTAGGCAGACCTAAGTTGGGACTTTTAAAACAGTGAAGTAAACATACATTATATTAAAATAACAAAATCATAACCTATTGAAATAGGTAAATAATCAACACATGAATACGAGCAAAACATAAAAAACAATGAAACCAAATAACAATTCCACATCCTATATTTAATTAGCATTGTTTTCTATTATTGAATATAGATAAGTATAAGAATTCCAACAAACTTCATAAAATTTATTAGTTTCGATCAATGTTATTTGAAAGAAATAGATCGTGTACCAAATATGAAAGGTTAATATGTATCTTTAACTAAACAATAATGATAGATTAATTTAACGATAAATTAGAAAATTCATATTGAGATGATGCACAATTAATTAAAACATTTAAATAAAGGAGGCAAAATAAAATATCATTAAAAAATCAAAATAAAAAAAATGGGAGAGATTGAAAATTAACACTCAAAATAACATTTTTTTTTATCAAAACAAAATTGTATAAAAAAAAAAAGAGAAAAAGAGATGGTGAGGGGCAATCACGGTATTCTGAAAGGGGAGACGTATCTTTTTATTGGAAAATTTTTCCATCAAAAAATAAATTCGATTCAATCAACAGCTCTGTCAGCAATAAGGGTTTGGAAACCGAGAAAATTTGAAAACGTGAATAATGGCAGTAATAATGAGGAATCTCTACTTAAAACAATCCAAATTTCATAAAAAAATAGTGGAATCTTAAATGAATTTAATATCGTCTAGGAAATGCTGAATATTTAGCTTCTCTTTTTTTGGAACAAAATTCGACATCAGATGTAGTTGTTTATTTAGCCAAAATACAAAAATTTAAATTCTATTATTCTATTCCATTTGTATACATTTATTAAAAAATGCATAATTTGGATTCAAAAAGTAAATTATTAGAAGTAGTTTGCCGTTTTAGGATTGTTATCAAGATCAATAAAAAATTTTATTCTCTATTTAAATTACTAATTTATCCCTTTAACTTTATCGTAAAATTCTCTATTTTCTTAATTATTACCTTATAATTTCTCTTTATACTTAATCTCTAACTTAATTAATATGAAGGTAAATTAGGAGAAAATTGTTGAATGTTGTATTAATATGTGAGAATAACAAACAAAAGGGAAGAACATAAATAAAAATAACAATAAACGCTAAACTTAACATTTAATATCATCATCGCTCCTTTTTTCTGATCCTAATCTTATTAAAAAAATAAATAAAAGAGAAAGTGAAATCTAGGTTAAAACAATAAATTATTAAAAAAGACGGACGGATGAACAGTTAATTACATTGATAATTATATTGGAAAACACAAATCCCAAGTTATATTAATTCTTTATACCTTGAGTTGAGGATAATTAGCAAGAAGCATTTGATGCATGAGTCAGATGGAATTATAAATGGAAACAAATTATATACGGATCATGGTTTTGAAAACTAGATCGGGTCAGCCGGTCGGATCGGGTTCTATCGGCATCGATAATTGGTTTGGTCGATTTCTTAACTGTTTTCAATCTGGTCAAAAATCGAATGTTGATCGGTTGAACTGGTCGAATCGGAAATTGATTCATCCAACCAACCGGTTCGTTGATATTTAATAAAATTATATGTTTTAATATTTTTTTTTTTGCAATAGATGGGAATCGAACCCAGCACCTCTAACTTATTATTCATCATACCTAGCACTCTACTACAACACTAGTCTATTCTATATTTCTATTTTATTTTATTTATACTATTCACATTAGACTTTTACATATTTATAAATTACATATTTACTTTATTTATTCAGTGGTTTGTGTACATAAATTTGTTTTATCTTTAAATGATAATTTTTAATTAAAATTTGTATTGTGTTTAATTTTACATTTTTTAAAATCAAAGTAATATTTATTTATTTATTAGTAGGAAAATGATATTGAATGTACATTACTTTTTATTCAATATATGTACTTAAATCTTTGACTATTTTTTTAATCCAATATATAAGATATATTCGCATCCAAACTAAATTCGGTTGAATACAAAATTATTAACATTTCTTTCATAAAATTGTATTGATTATTATGTTGTATTTTTTTTATTTGAAGAACAAACTTTGTATACGAAGTATTAACATTAAAAATATTATTAGTTATTGGGTGTAACTTATATTATTTGTTGAGAAATACACAAAAATACAATGTTTGGTATAAATAATTACTTTTTTGTTTATTACTTAATTTAATTGTCAAAAGTGTATTATCAAGGTTTTGAATTTACATTTCTACCACCTTATGATAATCTCGTCGAATTTTATAGTTATCTTATAGTTATTTGAAAACAACGTAATTTTGGTATTTTTTACCATGATTTTATTATACTTTATTTATTGTATTTATAATTAATGTAAGCATGTTATATTTATGTGTTTTTATTTATTTTTTGTATTTGAATTTATTTTTTATATAACAAAATCGCATTTTATAGTTATCTTATAGTTAACATATAGTTTACTTATAGATATATTCAATATAACAAAATCGAAATTTATAGTTATCTTATTGTTAATTCAAATTGATGTAATTATGTTACATTTTTGCTATAGTTTACTTGTAATATTTCAAATTGATATAGTTGTGTTATATTTATTTGCATTTAATCAAGTGTGTGTTTAAACTATGTAACAACTATAAAAAAACTATAAAATAAAAATGTATCGGTAAAAAACTTTCAGAAAAAGTATAGCATCATGGATCTTATTTTGAAGGGAAACATAAAGATGAAGAAATTAAATTATAAAGCGGCATGTTGAAAATATAAACGGTTTATGAGATAAATAAAAAATAAGAAATTAAATTAAAAAAAAAGAGGAATATAAATTGTTGGAAGCATATTAATTATGTAAATTGCCTTTATTTGTTTGATATCATGTTATTAAAAATATTAGTATTTGATAAATTTTTAGAAAATCCGATTCGATCACCGATTTAATCCGGTTGAACCTTAAATTCATGAACCATCATTTTCACCGGTTCGATAACCGATCCGGTTCTGAAAATCATGATATGGATACAAGATATGCCACAATAGAACTAGTAGCATAGGTGTAATGGCAGGGGCAGAGTGAGAATGGGTTACGGTGGGGTGATGTCCTACTGTACCGGGCCACCAGCCACCAAAAAGGGTTTTATAGAGTATATGATTGGTTGAATAATATGTGTTTTGACATTTTTTAAGATTATTCTATTTCTAAAAACAAAAGTTAACACAGCATAATAGGTGGAATTTAGGTAAGTTGAAGAAGTTACTAAGAAATGTCATTCTGAAATTATAATAAAAAATAATCGATGTCAGATTTCTACAACTAGTGGGTGTTGAGCACTAGATCATGTTAAGTGTTTTTTACTTATTTATACTTCATTTAATTTATACTCCCTTCGTCTACTAAATATTATCATTTTAGAGTAATTTTGATGTCTCTTTCTTATTGTTTTTCTGTATTTTTAATGTGTTTTTTCTTTAAGTTTTTCATTCTTAACCTAATTAATTTGTTCAACTCTCAAGATAATCATATTTAATCTTCAATAACAAGATGAGAAAACTATAGGAATCAATATTTAACCATATTAATGAAATCTTGAAAATAGAGTAGCACATTTATGAAAGAGTAAATTAGTATATCAACTCATTCGATTTATTGTTATCTTAGATACTGTAAATTAGTTAAAACGACAATATATAGTAGACGGATGAAGTAATAAATATTATTAAATTGCTTTGTATTTCTAATGACACAAGAATATATAATTTTTAGGGAAATTGTAAAAAATTTAGGGCTTCTAAAATATATTTACAAAAATACTTTCCACCTAATAGTTTTACATTGTATAACCAATTTTAAGTTTCAATTTTCACTCTATACGTTCTATATATACACTGTTTTATCAAATTTCAATTATTTTCTCTTTTTGCATCGCGCGTTTCTATCCATCAAAATTCTTTCTTCCTTGTTTCGATTCTCCCCAGTTTTCTCTATCTCGAAGTTTCTTCAAGTTTCTACTCTCTGTAATTCTTAAATTCTCTGCATAATTCCAGTTTTCTAACTTTCGATCGGTTATTTTCAATTGAGAATGAGGATCCATGGAGCTGAAATCCTGTTATTGCTGATATATTCGATCTTGTCTCTGTGTTTGTTTTTGTCGTTAATTTGAAGAAAGATTATACAATTTTTGTGTTGTAATTGATGTAAGGATTCATTGAGCTGTATAAATGCATCAATAAAGAATTATACTGTATATATGTTTGTAAATTTAATATAGAGACGACTCAAATAAATATTGGAGAAAGTTGAAATAAACAGATTGAAAATGGAGGAAGTGATGGCTAATTTAAATTCTGATTTTTATCACTCTCATTGGTTTTGGAAGCATGCTCTTCAAAGTATTCCTGAACTTATTCAGCTGATTAGTTTTAATTAATTAGCTTACATGTTCTGATAACTTTCTAATGCATTTTCATCACTTTTCAAGATTAATTTAACACAACTTGTTTTTCATACTAGTTTCCTACCATTTTCTTATTAGTTTTGACATTTTTTGTTCTTCATACCAATTTCATACTAGTTATATATCATATTCATACTATTTTGATTCAATACTTTCTAGATTTTTGTCTTACACGTTCTAATCACTTTCTAATGCATTCTTATTACTTTTCAAGATTAATTTGACACAATTTGTTCTTCTTCTTACCACTTTCTTACTAGTTTTGATATTTTTGGTTATTCATATCAGTTACATACCATATTTCTACTATTTTGATTCGATATTTTATAGAGATTTATCTTCATGAATAAATCACTTTCTAATGCATTTTCATAATTTTTCAAGATTATTGTGACACAATATATTTTTCATACCAGTTTCCTACCACTTACTATTAGTTTCTTACTAATTTTGACATTTTTTGTTCTTCATACCAGTTACATATCAGATTCCTACTGTTTTGATTCAATACTTTCTAGAATTTTATCTTAGATGTTCTAATCACTTTCTAAGCCATTTTCATTAATTTTCAAAATTAATTTGACATAACTTGTTCTTCATACTAGTTTCCTACCGCTTACCTATAGCACTTTCTTACTAGTTTTGACATTTTTTGTTCTTCACACCAGTTATATACTAGATTCCTACTGTTTTAATTCAATACTTTGTAGAGATTTATCTTACATGTCCTGATAACTTTCTAATGCATTTTCATCATTTTTCAAGATTAATTTAAAATAACTTGTTCTTCATACCAGTTTCCTACCACTGCCTACCACTTTTCTTACTAGTTTTAACATTTTTTGTTATTCATACCAGTTACATACTAGATTCATACTTTCTTGATTTAATACTCTCTAGAGTTTTATCTTACATGTTTTAATCACTTTCGAATGCATTTTCATTACTTTTCAAGATTAATTTGACACAATTTGTTCTTTATAGCAGTTTCTTACCACTTTCTTACTAGTTTTGACCTTTTTAATTCTTCATACCAGATTCCTGATGTTTTGATTCAATAATTTGTAGAGATTTATCTTACATGAATAAATCACTTTCTATTGCATTTTCATAACTTTTTAAGATTATTTTGACATAACTTGTTCTTCATACCAGTTTCCTACCACTTACCACTTTCTTACTAGTTTTGATATTTTTTGTTCTTCATACCAGTTTCCTACCACTTACCACTTTCTTACTAGTTTTGATATTTTTTGTTCTTCATACTAGTTATATACTAGATTCCTATTATTTTGATTCAACACTTTCTAGAGTTTTATCTTACATGTTGTAATCAATTTCTATGGCATTTTCATTAGTTTTCAAGATTAATTTGATATAAATTTTTCTTCATACCAGTTTTCTACCACTTACCTACCACTTTCTTACTAGTTTAGACATTTTTTGTTCTTCATACCAGTTACATACCATGTTTCTATTATTTTAATTCAATACTTTGTAGAGATTTATCTTACATGTTCTAATCACTTTCTAATGTTTTTTCATTACTGTTGGTTTTCAAAGGACAATAAGTTTTGTAAGTTCTGAGTTCAGAAGAAAGCCTCAGTATGAAGCCTCATCTGGAGAACATGAAGTCATCAGAGGAGCTATAAAGTCCCAGAGGCAATAAAATTCAGAGATGGAATTAGGTAAATGTTAGACGATCTCAGATGGTTGAAAAAGTCCCTCTGAGAACTACAAAAGATCAA